>DWQT01004520.1:0-11178 GCA_018244895.1 Myscelus amystis hages
CAGCCAATGTCTTACTGTTGTTACTATTGCTGTGATAAGTTGAATGGAAGAGAATGAAAACACAGAATGATAATTACTCGGTTTTATTTATTTGCAAAGTATTTTAAGCTTAAGCAAATATGCTTAAGTGGGCAGAAAAATTGAAATTATTATGGCCCCAAGGCTTCAAAGTTTTGAGACCCCTGGATTAGAACATTAACATCCTGATGGAAAGTGTCCATAGATCTATCTAAAGACTCATCTATTATAATTATATGTAAAGAAAAATCTTGTTAACTCTTCTTTTAAAGACCCCTAGATTTACCCAAACCAATACTTTTCATTGATACATTTTGAGACATTTCTAGAGGCTACCAAAATATCATCCAAATATTTTCAAAATCATCACCACTGTCAGTGATCCGCCGCAGTGAAATTTGGAATTTAACTTTTTGTATCAGAAAAAATATTAAGTATACAAATTTAAATATTGTGCAACTCACGTGAAAAACAACATTTGTTCTATGGCACAACACCACACATGCCGGCAGGACGCTCCACTCGGGCACTTGAAGCCGACCGTATGTTTTTTCTAATAAAACAAATTTAATGATGAATATGTAAACACTGCCTATACAGGTACAAGTAACAGAGAATTTTAATCATTATTTAAATTATCAATTAACAAATTACGATAACAATTAAATACCAAAGCATCACGTAACTTACTTCTGGATAGTTGAGGTGTACGATGAACATACGACCCTCAAAGTTGATCTTATGCACTTCGGACCATTTGAAGTGGTGCGTTTTCCGACTGCCTTGAAACGTTAAAATACCTCCATGATTGATGCCTAAATATAATTGATTTCCTCTGTGATCCTGAACAACCAAACACATCATTGTTAATACGGTCTTATCATTTGCAATATAGGGAAATAATACCAAAAAATATATATTTTTTCCTTATATGTAAGTGAATAACATAAATGCAATACAATATAACGAACGTAATTGAAAACCACATGTTAGAAAAGAAATAAATAATACGATGAATAGTTGAATGACATAGACAATAGACAATCATAGCTAAAAGAGCAATCTTCCATACAACTTAACTGAGCTAGGGTAGAAAGACAAAGTAGACAGAGAAAAAAAGATTTAACACAGACATGTTACAGGTGAAATAGATTGTATTGCAATATAATATTTATTCTAAATACAACCAATATAAGTATCTAAGGACCATTTTAAAGTAATCAATAAAAAACGTACCGAAGATTAATGTTATTAATTTCAAAATTTCAATAAGCAATATTTTATATTTTAATAAAAACAAAAAAAGGGATGATTATGCATGTATGTATGTATGTATGTATGTTATATTTTAATATTACCACCTTAACAGGGTGTGGGTCTACACCGTATGTGTCAAGTTGGCAGGCTATCTTGAGGAAGGACCTCTCCGCCTCTTGCGTGGACAGGCCTTTGACGCCGCCCGTCCCACCCGGCGTGCCCTCTACCGGTTCTCTATGTAACTCCTACAAACACAACATTATAGAGTAATGCGACAATGGTACAGAATTCTGTATTACCACCTTCATATCGGTATATCAGTATTATCTTAATACTAACTGTCCTCGCAAACGTTGCTTTGCCATATAAATGATTTTGCCGTTGTCGCAATATTTTATTGCTGCTCCTCTCCTATTCATCTTAGCGTGATGTTATATAGCCTATAGGCTTCCTCGATAAATGAGCTATGTAACACTGAAAGATTTTTTCAAATCGGACCAATATTTCCTGAGATCAGCGTGTTCCAACAATCAAACTCTTCATCTTTATATTATTACTATAGATATAAAAATGAATGTTTGTCTGTATGTCCTTTATAGAATCGTAAACTGTGCATTGGATCGTGTGATGATCTTTAGCAAAGTTGTTCTGCATTAGCCCATGAAGGTTTTTGAGCTGGTACGACCAAAATACGGCAGATGGCGGCACTGTCTTTCCTTGAAATTTATTTTAGTTGATGGCGTAGCAACGGGCGCTGGGTACAGCTAGTATAATTATATAATACTCATATTCAAGTACGAATATAAAGTTTTTATGTTCCCATTTCGATGTTTGTGAGTGAATTATTCAAAAAATAACGAATAGCATCAAATGAAATAACACATGTAGGCAGATCATGGATTGCAAAGTCATATGAGAAAATGGGATTGGTAACAAAAGTTCCTAGTCTATGTTGAAACAGATCCCATATTTCCTAGCTCAGTTCCAACCATTCGATCAAATTACCAGTCGTATGCTAGGATATAGTATTTCAAAATCCTACCCATAATTCTTCAAAACTCATCAATTTCTAATATTTCTCACCTGTATCCTAGCCTCAATAGCATCTGTTTGTCTCAATAAAAGCCTCATTTCGGTCACATAGTTTCCCACGTGAATGTTAGGGTCATAGTCACCAAGCTCGACTGCAAATGAAAAACAGTACATAAAGAAATTTACAATTATTAAACCAGTTACTCAAAAACTCCCAATATTCCTCAGGTAGCAAATAGATTTTATATAAAGATTGTCATAATGTGATTATATTTATATATTATTTTTTTTTGTGAAATATGAAACCTATTGATTTATAGGGTACTTTTAAATACTAATTTATGCAATACTCAAGTATAAATATTAAATCCAATTTATAGATTGATGTCATTCAAAATGGAATCTTCAATTTATTAATCATACAGACCATATCCACGATGGTTGTCCATTTTTAACAAAGGTAATTAAGGCACATAATATCTTCATTTACAAATATATCACATAGCTATAAAAAATTGACAATGCACTTTTCTTGGTCTGTTCTAATAAAAACTAAATGCTGATGTATGACAATCCTAAAATACATATTAACATTGTATGTAATATTGTTATTCATCGTTTACAATACTTTATTAATTTTGCATTATTATGCAATACTTTGCATATCGTCATTGAACAATACTTATGAATAAAAAAAATTGTGCAATATTTATAATAATATGCTAACATCAATAAGAGCATTCACATGCTCAACAATTTTCATCACAAGTACCTGCGATGTTTTTATGACCTTAATAAATTGAAAAAATAATTGTTCACAATATATTACTTGATTTACATACATAGGCCAAATTATGACTCAAACAATGTATTACAAGTTATATTGTAATGTTATAAAATAATGTTGTGCAATAGCAAAAACACCGAGATACCTTATTAAAAAAAATATTGAAATTTGATGTAGCCAGGTATATTTTTATGTAACAAATTTGTTAGGAAGAAGATTAGATCCTCGAAAAAACACCTAATTTTATTTTACTTTAAAGGACTCTAAACAATTTTCATAAAATAGTATATGCTTATACCATTCAGAAGAGAAAGTAATAAAAATAAATTACTCAATGCATACATGAAGAATCTTACATACAGACATAGACCAATAGTCCTCAATGTACGCAGATAGACACTGATACTTACTCTGTATAATAAGGGCTCCTAACATGGCTGCTTCATTTGCAGTACAGTACAATCTTCCATGCAACAAATCTCTTTTCAGCTGAAGATATATCTGAAACCTCGTAACATCTTCTTTGAGAAGCAGTGGGTTTGGAGGGTAGAATTTGACTCGAAAACTAAATAGTATGGGTGATGCATCTGTTAATATAAAAAAATATTGTGTTACTCAACATTTTTGGTTGAATTTACAATTATGTTTAAAAAAAGATAAAAAAATATTTTCTAATTTCTTATGTTAATATGTATTGATTAATCAATGCTATGTTTGATCGATTTTATTATTGACTAATATGTTTTAGTTCAAAGAATCTCACATCTTTAGGATGACAAATCAGGGGTGGTAATTTCTTAAATTTAACTAACAACATGAACTTAGATGTGATTCAATACATTACAAACATAATGGCGCAGTTTTAAAAGGCTCGACTCAAAAGTCGGTAAATATATAAAATTACCTTTCACTTGTTTTAATATCAACTTAGCTAAATGCAGCCAATGCTGAAAAAAAGATTGATTCAATTAATATACTAAATAGGGAAAGTCAAAATTATAGAACTCCATAATTTAACAGAATATTATATAAATTATATGCTTACTCTTTGGCCACCAGCATCAACATATCGGAGTCCAAAATAATCAGTTTCAGTGAGATTTAATTGTTGACAAACATGTTCCAAAAGAAATTTGCCCTTATAACTTGGCTGAAAGAAAAACCCACATTCCAAATTTAAAATTTTGATAAAAAAAAAAATATGATTTCTATATAATCTAATAATAACAACACATTCCTAATTTCAACAAGAAATAATTGTAGATACTTACATGGAATTCACATTCTAATATTTCTGTATCTTCTAACAGTCGCACTGTACATTTGTAAACTATGTTACTATCACCTCTGCTTTTAAACATGCTGTTAATTTATTATTAACAAGTGCCTTTTTTATATACATTAATTTAATTTTAGTTTCATGTCACAATGCCATGTTTTGATAGCACGCAATGATAAATCATAAAGCAATAATATTTCACTTTGGTAAGTAACAGAACAAACAAATTACTGGGAATTTTATTTTTGTAATAAAGCCTGCTTCTTTTATTTTCTATTCTTTATTATTTTTCTTCCATGTCCAGGGTTACTTCATCGGTGAGGATACCCGTCATAGATTAAGAAAATAACCAGATGAAAATAAGTTTTCAGTCTAACTTAAAATTAAGTAAAATCAAAACCAAATCAATAACATCAAAATGTTCAAAAACTAGATGTCTTTGATTTAATATATAATTTGAAGAAATGAAATTATTTAATAGTAATGACGTCATAATAAATATAAAAGTTTAAATCTCTTTCGGTTTCAGAACGTAAATCATGCAACACACACCAATGCAAACGACACAATACATACACACAATCCGGAAACGACGTAACCGCTTTTAGTGTGACCAGAGCATATACCAAAGGGTCCACATTTCAGGGAAATCTTGAAGAATAAAGATATCGCCTGTAGAGTAGCAAAATTATAATAGGATACATAAAAACCGTTGCCAATTATGAATGTAGTTTTCACAAATAGTAGCATTAAGCTGTTACATTTACGTATAAAAAGATAAGTATACCATAAAGTACAATATTAATCAAAGCATTGTAAATATAAGTAGTAAACGTGTTATATGAAAAATTGTTGATTTTTAAAACTATCTACCCATGATAAATAATGCCAAATCGCTGTTTTTTGCACATTTCTATCGATTACATGCAAAGTTGAATACACGGCTTTACTTTTTACAAGTTTTCGTTACATGCATATACCATACAAAAGCTCCTTGAATAGTTTACGAAGTTTTGTATTCAATTCAAAACATCAGTACAAAACAATCAAAAAATAGAAAAGCTATGAAAAATGAATGGTTATAAGGCCATTAGCAAAGTTATTAAAGACTTCTCAAGAATAAACTCCACTTGATGTTGTTTAATTTTGCAGATTGATTGAGATTCTGAGACCACAGAAGTTTCTGTAGATGCTGACTGATAGAAATCCTTAGTTACTGTAATGACTACGTAAAAATTAAAACCAATCACAAAAATAAATTGATAAAAACAATAATTATATGAAATTCTTATTATTTTTTACATTATTACATTAGAAATACTCATCTGTTTCTATATAAATTAAGGCTTAATATATTCTTCGTTGGCAGCATATAACAATATCTAGAGTGTAGCGTTTGTCGGCTAAAATGTCGAAGCACCCCATGCCCTTCAATATAAGCCTAAACTCCGATATAAAATAAAAGATGAGATGGGTTTACATTTAAATAACCATTTTGCAAACTGTAAAAGTACACTTTGCTATATGACAAACATTTTTTGAAATATGAAAGCATTACAACGTTTGCAGGCAAGTGTACAAAATCAAAATGATCTATATCCGATTACTAACTAATCCAAGATTATGTACAATTCGTATAATACTTAATGTTATAAACGCCTCATATCAAATACGAAAGTGAAGTAGTGTAAAAAGGCATTGATAGTAACAATAATATACTTGTCCTAAGTTAGTTAATAACAGTACAGCAATAATAAAACATATATGGGGAGTTTATAAGTTTTGAGCAGCCACACTAGGGGCCGGAAACGACTCCTTTCTTCCGATTCCAGCCAAAAGAAAAATCATTTCTCGTTCATTCTGTTGGAGTCTTTCTCGGATAATACGCGCTATCCGTGGTGAGTGTCCGAAGAAATAGTTTAGTGCAGTGCCAATTCAGTGTCTTAACTTAATATCTTTTTGAAAGATTTGGTGTTAGTATAAAAATTTTGTTTCACCCTCTATTTTTTTCATTATTGAAATATTATTATACGAGTTTGAAGTTTACGTTATTATGGTGTAATCGAAAGGTTATCATTTCGTATGGTTCTTTTGTTTTATGCTACTTCGGGCTCCAAATAATTTTTGTTTTATCTAGTTCTTCTATGTTTTAGACTATATCAGTGCGATATAAATCTTCCAATTTTGAAATACACACTTTGCCTACGCGTCACACTTTCGCACAGACCGGCACATGCCACCACGTGGTTGTGATTTTACTGTTTTTATTTCTTTGGTTGCTAATATTTTTTTTGCATAGGAGGAATGTTACACGTTAATGTGTTGATTTTTAACCTAATAATTTTATTTATCCCCTTTAAACCGTAATGGCTGACATCCATTGTGAAATGTCAAGATAGGGCGAGGCGGCCATGCGGCCGCCATATTGCCGGCCGCGTATCCATGCATGAGGCTACGACCTTGTGAATGTGCATCACGATCCCCTATTGCATATTTTGTTTTTCGAACGTTAAAATTAACCTTTGTTTTTTATTTCTTTTTAGACTAACCAAAAATGGGCAAAGAAAAGACTCACATTAACATTGTCGTCATCGGACACGTCGACTCCGGCAAGTCCACCACCACCGGCCACTTGATCTACAAATGTGGTGGTATCGACAAACGTACCATCGAGAAGTTCGAGAAGGAGGCCCAGGAGATGGGCAAGGGGTCCTTCAAATACGCGTGGGTGTTGGACAAACTGAAGGCTGAGCGTGAACGTGGTATCACCATCGACATTGCTCTGTGGAAGTTCGAAACTGCCAAATACTATGTCACCATCATCGACGCCCCCGGACACAGAGATTTCATCAAGAACATGATCACCGGAACCTCTCAGGCCGATTGCGCTGTGCTGATTGTCGCCGCCGGTACTGGTGAGTTCGAAGCCGGTATTTCCAAGAACGGTCAAACCCGTGAGCACGCTCTTCTTGCTTTCACCCTCGGCGTCAAGCAGCTCGTCGTGGGTGTCAACAAAATGGACTCTACTGAGCCTCCTTACAGTGAGCCACGTTTCGAGGAAATCAAGAAGGAAGTATCTTCCTACATCAAGAAGATTGGTTACAACCCGGCTGCCGTCGCTTTCGTACCCATTTCTGGTTGGCACGGAGACAACATGCTGGAGCCGTCTACCAAAATGCCCTGGTTCAAGGGATGGAATGTAGAGCGCAAGGAAGGTAAGGCTGAAGGCAAGTGCCTCATTGAGGCTTTGGATGCCATCTTGCCCCCGGCTCGCCCTACAGACAAGCCCCTCCGTCTTCCCCTGCAGGACGTCTACAAAATTGGTGGTATTGGAACGGTGCCCGTAGGCAGAGTGGAGACTGGTATCCTGAAGCCCGGTACCATTGTAGTATTCGCTCCCGCTAACATCACAACTGAAGTAAAATCTGTGGAGATGCACCACGAAGCTCTGTCAGAGGCTGTGCCCGGAGACAATGTTGGTTTCAACGTGAAGAACGTGTCCGTTAAGGAACTGCGTCGTGGATATGTCGCCGGCGACTCAAAGAACAACCCACCCAAGGGCGCCGCTGACTTCACCGCACAGGTCATTGTGCTCAACCACCCTGGTCAAATTTCCAACGGTTATACACCCGTATTGGATTGCCACACAGCTCACATTGCCTGTAAATTCGCTGAAATCAAAGAGAAGGTAGACCGCCGTACAGGAAAATCAACTGAGGAAAATCCCAATGCTATCAAATCTGGCGACGCCGCCATCGTTAACCTTGTACCTTCCAAGCCTCTGTGTGTGGAATCTTTCCAGGAATTCCCTCCTCTTGGTCGTTTCGCCGTGCGCGACATGAGGCAGACGGTCGCCGTAGGTGTCATCAAGGCTGTAAACTTCAAGGAAGCTGGCGGTGGCAAAGTCACCAAAGCTGCTGAAAAGGCCACCAAGAGCAAAAAGTAGCTAGCGCTGTTAACAGCACAATTCTTTATACAACTGCGATACTTCATTCACCGCAAGGTGTTCCGAAGGAAAAAAAGGCTACAAACTCATTCCTTTTCTATATTTTTTACAAGGCTTATACTGTAACATTATTTTATAATTTATAAGGTTATACATATATCTGAACTATTTTGTTACTACTGCAACTAAAATGTAAATTCATAGAATAAAGGTAGCCTCCAGTAATGTGTAATTTTATTATTCTCTTTAAATTAAATTTTATATTCCACTGATAACTCTAGCTACAACACTGTAGTACATTCACAATACACACTTCATATTGCTTAGGTAATTAACATTAACTACAATAATCAAATTAATTTTACAGCTGTAGTTTTTCTATTTTTAAAAGAATTTGCTACTAATATCAACAAAAATATAATGACACATGGCTGGCATAAGTAAGTGGAAATATTAGTCGTGTAATTATCTATTGTTGACTTCTATTACAAAGAATGATTCAAAACATACTGATCGTGTGCTGTATGATGCCGTATTGCAACAAATTGTCTATCATATTTCTATGTCAAATACTATTGAGAATACGAAACAGATTATAATCTCTAAAGATTATGATCTCTAAATTAAATCAGTAAGTTTTTTTTAGTTTGCACATTTTTGCAAATTTTTATTATGTAGGTTCTCGCAAGAGTAATTGGGTCACTAGTCCAATTGCGGTAAGACAAGCCTCAATGCTGCACCAATATGCAAATATTGACTAGCAAGGAATACTTCTGTTCTAATTTATAGGAAATGGTTGATAAATGATGCGTTATTAGAAGTGACTAAATGACATTCAAATCTATGATACACACGCACACATTCAAGTATTTAATCAATTCACTATCAACAGTTATTTTATCTTTTCCGACCCCCTTATTGGTCCACTGCCGAGCACGGGCTTCAATGTGAGGTTTCCAAGTGTAAGTAACACATTGGTCAAGTGCAGATTGGCAGATTTCACACACATTTTATAACGTGTGCAATTTCTTGTACCGTTACAGATAATGAATGATATTTAAATTTTTGACCGACTTAAAAAGGAGGAGGTGGGTACTCAATTCATATGCATTTTTTTTTCGTTAGGTTATAAAATGCATGTAACAAGACTGGTGTATGCCAAGATTTCAACCCAAACCCCTATTGGGAGGCTAGAATAAAAATCATTGCTATAACTGCCTGAAGTGTAATTGCCTACGGCCCGTAATGGAGATGTAATGTAGACCATATTGAAAGGTCGTCATGGATAGGTTTGCTCGACTCTATAGCTTTGCTGTTCGTACCGTGAACTGTGCATAGGGCAACTGAACTTAAGTTAATTAATACCTTCAAACAAAACTACATGGGCAAACTAATGTACCTACGCTAATCCTACTACTATACACCAAATAATTTTAATGTGACTGGACTAACATAGTCTGGTTCCAGAAGGCTTGTTTTAAGTCATCTATTGATGTCCATGAATAGCAGTGGCTGTTTGAATTCTTTTTGTTCATTAGTCGGGTTTTTCATGTCTATATTGGATATTGCTTTTGTTACTCCCTTATAAATAATTAGAAATCGAATAGAGAATCCAATGAATGTTTTTGTCATCTAGAATGGATTCATTATGTAGATAATTGGATAATAACAGTATAGCAATTAATTAAGGTTTAGCAAATTAAAAAAGGTTATCTAGGTTTCTACACTATTTTTATTATTTACACATAATTATTAGTAGTTACATGAACAATTATAAGGATATTAGAAATTAAGAAATATCGTACTCTGTATTTTTCTCCTCTTGCTCTATTAATGTATTCGCCCATTCCTCTGCTTGCAGGAGTCTTGATCGTTTGACGTATGGCTTGTACACCAATTTTAGAGTAACAACAAAAGCTGATGTAACTGAAATAGCCATAGTCATTTTTACTATAGGGCTTGACTGCTTTATCCAACGGAAAACGGCTTCCATTTTACTTGGTTATTAGTTCAGATGTCGTGGTTTCCGGCAATGAAATATCTGTTTCTTGTATTTGTTTCCTCTTTCTAGGATAGTGTTGTTCAAACAAGGGCTTCCAAATATAGATACCACCAAAAAATCCCAGCACTGTAACTAGTATGAATTGTCCTCTTGTAATTCCCCGGGGCTTATATATTCTCATTATTACATTACTGAATTTATAGTAGTACTTATGTTTTAGATCCCATGGCTGAAAATAAAAAGATATTATACAACATAACCTATCAAGTTTGAATTTTTGAATAATTCTCTGCCAAAATGTGTTTTTATAAAGTTCTGACGATGGCGTATGCACGCTCAGCCAACAAAACATAGTACAGTAGCCCAAAACATACATAGGATTTTATGGACGCTGTTTTTAAATAAATTAAATCATTTAATAATAAACATTAAAAGGGAAGCTAAATTTTAATAACGCATTTTTTAATTTACATTACGAATATCGTATGTAGGTGAAAGTCGAGAGTGAAGAAGAAACCCAAGTAGAAAAAGTTTATTAGAATACCCAAGTAGAAAAAGTTTATTAGAAGCAAAGAACCTTTTCTCAACACAGACTCATCAGACATTAATCGCTTATGACTAAACGGTATTTTGTATCCTGTCTGTTACTATAGGTGTGGGGGCATCGGGATTGTGCGGGCGAGATTGTGATTGTGAGCCCTGACGTCCTGACTTTCTTGCTTGTAACCCATTATACTCGGTTACTCCGGGAAGGACAACTTTACGTGTGGTTTCATACAATGTAAATTGATCGAATATCTATCGATTAATATCTAAATAATATCGATATTCTGATACATCGATATTGTTGACGTTCC
>DWQT01004521.1:0-11177 GCA_018244895.1 Myscelus amystis hages
GTCCATGGGCGGCAGGAGCCACTTACCATCAGGTGGACTGCATGCTCGTCTTCTACTTCCATATGATAAAAAAAAAACTTATTAAAACTTGATAATTATGCTACAAATCAGAAATTTTGAACAATTTCAAATGTAGTACAAGGAGCTGCTGAAATTTCCATGTCTGCCCACAATGATATTCAGTTCACCATGTAGGAGATGCCGTTGTCCGTGCCCGCGTCGTACGGGAACAAGTCGACGATCTTCTCGCGAGCCCACGTGCAGTCCTTGTTGCACAGGTTCAACCCGTTCACACCGACCACCCAGTCGGGAGATGGACCTGGGCCATTTGAACATAATGTTTAATAATGTATAGAAACTCGCATGGAAGTGAATACCTGTCCCGTTTTAGAAACATCAGAATATCACAGTCCATCTTTGCACGATGAGGCATTCATTGTTGAAGTCTTCAGGGTTACACGGACCACTGCCTCATGTCTTTTTCCAACAAACTGCTGAACAAAATAATAGTTGTTGCGCAGCGTAATATATAGAAACTTAAGGCGTGGTTACTCAGATTTTACGAATACGCGAAGAAAAACATCCTCTATTTATATATCTCTTAAAGTTAAATGCCTCACCAAACATAGACGCGACGGAAAGGTAAGGTCTTTTCTTATCGACGGCGAAAGACGTGGATGTGTTCGAGTTGACCTTCGGATACCACAGCCCCTGCGCTTTTACAATCGACCTCAAAACTCCCCCTTGTTGTCTCAACTCGCGTTCCATAAGACCAACTGAGCCCCACTCAGCTAAGGATCTGTGAAATTAAAGTGTCCCTTCCAAATTACGTGCAAATTTCTTCGTATGGATAACGAATTAAAATTACTAAATTAAAAAGATACAGCTGATTCGTACCATGTTTTTTATAAAATACTGATCATAAAAGAATGTGACTTCGATTATAAAATATTATGAATATTTTTACAGAGTAACACCTTATGTGGTCAAATGTATAAAATTAAGTACACCGACCCACTTATATACGAGTATATGTACCTGAACCCATCCGTAGCCGTCTGACCTTCTCCCCAGAAACTGAAATTCCTAGGATGCGAAGCTCCAATTAGGTCGGAGAAGTGTGTCAACCACAGGGCTTGGGTCGGGAAGTCCTTGGGGTGTGTTTGTGGAGACCATAGTCCTTCGAAAACCAGCTGAAAAAAAAAACTGTTAAAGCAAACAAGCAAAACAAATAAAGCAATACAATATTATGGCTTGTATGACAAGGATTGTCGATCGACTAAATTGGACGAGAATATTAAAAACGCCTATTATACGACAATTTATTGTAAATCTTATTTACTATGTTATTACAGAAAAATTTAAACAGATTAATGTATAATAGAAACTTTACAAGAGCATATTAAAGCATAAGAAGACGTCAGGCTTGTTAACTTATGCCATGTACTGAGATGCAATACCTTGTACTTGGCATCGTCACACGCGCAGCAGTCGGGGACGGACAGAGAAGTGTCTTCGCAAACTCGCTTCGTCAGCTGGCCGTCTTCGGCGAACCATCGCCGCTCGTTCTCATATACCATCGCTCTTGAACCAAAATGATCACAATGCGTTACGCATTTGAAGGAATAACACGTGAAATTATATGAGTGGTCACCAATACTACTTCTATTAAATTATCTTGAGAATGTAGAAGTTCTTTCCATAAATGTAACGTTTGCCTTTGTTTTTCGCCTGTAATTTGGTTTATTGGTGAAACGAAAAATAAGCTCTCACTTAAGCAGGACACAACCAGAGCCCGCCGGTGGCGCCTTCCACATCACCTGGACCTCGGTTTTAGGTAGAGTATCAGCTTCGATGACAGAGTTGGTGCACTCGTCGTCGAACTTGGAGAGGGTGTCGGCGAACAGCTGGAACTGGCCCTGGTTGCGTGGGGTCCGCGGCGTGGCCGGGTCCAGCGGGTCCAGGAGTAACTGGAACCTGGTGAATTGCTGCACCACGTCATGGGTGCGAGAGCCGACCAATGTTACTGTAACATGGTCATTACATTATACACGTGATAAGAACTTGTAAACAATTGAACAAGACCATTATATTCGATTATGGATACTCAAGTCAGTCAGTTCCTTAGTAAACGGTTGCTGAAGTGTTTAAATTACAGCCTAAATAGTAACTAAAACCGACAACCCACCGACGTATCGCTGGCCGGGCGCGTACCGCTCCACCTCCCCGTTGACGATGAGCCGGTAGAAGTTATCGCCGGGCGCCTTCGGGACGGTGCCGTCGCCTGGGCTCAGTTGGCAGGCCCAGGCGTGCGCCACGCATAGCACCACGCACCACGCTACCAGCATCCTGACTTGGTACTACATCACGAAAATAAATTATATACGCTTGAGCTTTCGATAACAAAAATCCATGTGTTGTTGTTAAGACATACGCACAAGTAAAAATGTATAGTTATCTATGTCGAATATATTAACTCGATGGGCTCCGGAGCTAACGTTCTGCGTTAACGCCAAGGTCGCCGGAATTGTAATTGAACTGAAGACTTAAATTGCGGTTTTGGCCATTAATTTTATTTTTTTTAAATGACCGTCGTTGAATGTGTAACAGAAGACCCCTTGCTCTGAGAACAAGTCGCATCACATTTCGTATTTGTTATTCACGTGCGAGCGAGCTCGCATAATTCCGTTGTTAGCACACATAAAAAAATCTGATTATCATGATATTAAATTGATTTTTTAAAGATTTTAAATTACAGTTTTGATATCATCGTTTGACAATTTAATTTTATTACATCATAATACATGTTATGTAATCATATCTACCTATAGGTTTAGTGAGAGTCTAGTAACACAGACCTAATTTTGCCCAAAGAATTTTTAGACCGTTTAACCGCGGCTGGCCACTAGATCTCTCTCTTAGAATGAGATTTTTTAAGCCAAAGCATTAAGTAGATGACATCTGTCAACGAAAAACTAGAAACTGTAATGAGTATACCTACAATGTTCTTAAAATTATTCTGTAAAATTAACAAACGGAATATAAACACAATATGTTTTTTTGCCCCCACGATTGAGGTCACGGAGTTCCGATGTTGATTATTTCTTCTCCAATGTAGATACAGTTTGAATCACTTGGCAAACTCAGACGCTAATAAGTTTTGATGCAATAACGTTCACGTTAGTCAAGTTGTTTCTAAATGTTTATGTAATAAGTCTAACAAGCAAATTTAAAAACCAACATTTAAACCAAAATTATGATGAAATATAAATGAAGAAGCTTACAATAATAAAATGTAATGCAATGATATTGTGTTGTTAAATATTCAATAGTAGGTACCTAATTTATGAAAAATGCAAATATTGCGTAATTTAAAAAGTTTGAAATTTTTAAAAAGTACTAAGTACATCAGTATAGTTATATGTATATGTATGTATTGGCTATATGTATTATGTTACAATTTCCAGTGTAATCTAAGTGGTTTTGATTTCAGTATCTCGTTTCTAAGGCATAAAGTGCCAATCGAACTCGCACTTCCACTTAAGTTAAAGATAGCGATTTAAGCTTAAATATACCTCGCTGTAATGAATAGGAAAAGATCATAAGGAGGTAGAATTCTCCACGATATTTGCGAAATCGTGTTACGGTTACCAATCCTCACGCAGCCTGCCCCTCAGGCTCGATGCCTACCTATTCAAAGGCTCCTTTCTTATTCCAAGCGTAAATGATTCCAGGACTAATGATTGCAGATTAAGACTCTTTAACAAGACGTAAACAGCAGTAACATGCATTTAGAAAGAAAAGGCCTTTATTTCAATAATGAGGTCGCAAGGAATATATAAGAATTACAGGGAGGAATAAAGAAAAGTTTTATATGTGAATAATAAAAGAATATTTTCTGAATAATAAATAATAAACTCACCAGTAGATGAGTGAGCGGGAGGCGGCCGGGCGCTAAGTGCGCGATAGGAGCCGAGCGGCCGCCGCACGATAAGGGGTCAGGAGTCATGTGGCCACGGCTTTGTCACAAAATATCCGTTGCAAAATTACTTATTATTATTAATGCGCATTTCATACGGACGTTGCTTGCGCCTACACATGTTCAAACGAAAGTGCAGCGATTTGAAATTGTATTCCTGCGGGAATACCTATGTTATGTTTTTTATATTCATGTGCATTTTTTGGATGAATAAGTATAATACGGCAGTAACTGTTGTCTTACTGATTTAACGCGTTAATATTTCGCTATTTTAAAGAGACACCATGTTGGAAATTTTCTACCTTTCTAATGTTATTGGAGGAGACTAATCTGTTGTATCTAGATTATGAGCTGGTGTCGGTTCACCCAAAAACTTTTAACGACAACGGAGCCAAGGCCGCAGACAAGAGGTACGGGCGTGCTGGGTGGCAGAGCAGGCGACGTGACCTCACGCACCAAAATAGGCCAATAGAATCAAGCTTTATATATTTAACTTAGATCTATTCCATTATTCTTTTTTATTAGTGTAAAGTTACAAATTAAACTAACCTCCAAAGTGTACGAAAGCAGAAATCGCTATAAACGACAAATTAGGAAATACTGAAAGCCCCTAAGAATGGGACAGTACATTTGCTAAATCAATGTAACAACATAAATATGACCTGTGATGAGTTAATAGGAAAAGGAAACAAAACAAATAGAAGAATGGAAGAGGATAGCACAAAATAAAAAGCTCAATAAGAGTTACTTGGCACTTATATAAAACTCATATTGACACAATTTCAGTATACTTACTTATATGTTATTGTCACCACTTTTGCTACTACTTTTACGTAGTTTAAGGCCAATCGAAACTATTTTGGGTATCTCAACTATGTATTTTGGGTGTAAAAGAAAACACTCGCCTCTTACAAGTGGGAACGACGATAATGAGCCGGCGACGACAGCGTTGTTCAACTCCTGCCCACAAGTGGGCTCTTCCGTCATGGAATGAGTACTTACTGTACGCGACCACGACATTACAACGATCGAGACTCGTTGGGCAGTCGTGGCATATACGACAATTACGACTATGAAAAATTTAAAAAGGACCTTATTTTTATTTACTTTTGTTTGATCCGATTTGTGATTTCAAAGACTGATCGAAAGCTAGATCCTCGAGAAATCAACATTGACTAATTCCCAATGCCAAAAAATCGTAGTACGAGTACTATTAATAATATTAATGCACATAGTAGTCCTGTCAGCATGTGTTAAAATTATTGAATACAATAATATCATACACTCGCAGCAGTAACTTTTCTATAGGTAGCATTTAATAAACAAAGTACTAAAATAAAAATAATGTTTTATTCTACTACTGGACGTGTCGTATGGCGAAAAAGTTCATTCATAGTTTGTCTGATTAGCCGCGCGTGCCTGCATACCTCGCGCCGCCCACGCGCTGGCTAAACTCGCGGGTGGAACTAGAGCAGCACGTCTGCTAAGTTATAATGAATTAGATAAAACCCTTAATAAAGCTTAAACATTGCCCTGAAATAACAATTATAGATGGAATAGATAATTTACCTACAACAAAGTTTACGGATAAACAAAGACTTGTTTATCTAAAGGTTTGTTAACTCAAATAAACAGATTCTGTTTAACAGATGAATATACATATAATAACGGTGTACAGAGCAAACTCTATTTTTTGTTACATTTCCATTGGAAAATAGATTTTCATGGAGCTTGTTTTAGACTGCATCGTAGGACACGTCGACCCACACTGTTTATTTATCCCCCACCCACCGCCCTTAATTAGTGTCGTACATGTTGTTTTACTGGTAATTGAAGAACTATAGGTACCTATCAATTAATCAATTTCATTATTATGGGTACATAATATTTATGATACCAAATCATTAACCACGTATGAAGTTTGGTGCCTTTATCATGATCATCAATATCATCTTCACCAACCACTATGTCACGTAGTTTTCCTTACGATGTTTTCCTTTACTTGCATGTCAAATTTTCGTTAGTAACAAATCCGTGTGAGGATTCAAAACCCAAGAATTCGTTAAAAATACTTAAACGAGGTACAGTTAATATATTTTATTTATAAACAGAACAGAACCAACAGCAAACATTTCATAATTTCACGAGTAGGTATAAGGTATAAGTCGAAGCAAACGCTTAGGTCGATCAGTGGCACCAATTTAATAAATGTTATCCACATAACAATTAATGTCACGTAACATTTCACCCACTAGTCCCTTTTCACGGCAAAATGCGATGTCGAACGTTTCCGACAACGCCGAAGGCCGACCGCCCCAAAACTAAAATTCGAAAATAGCTTTTAATATACGCGACCTATTGTATGCCCCATGTTTACAAGCTGTCAAGCGTTTAAATGATGGCAAGAAATAACAATCTAAGTTGGAACGTGTGGCACGCAAACAGGGGCAAATAATGATTTTATGTCACTTGTTACGTGCAGGATTAATACACCATACCTACCGTTGTGTTTATTATATGTTCAATGAAAGGACTAGTCTTCTATGAAATTAGTAATTGTAACAGTGGACGACCAATACAATACGCCAGCCGTGAGACGATTCATTCATTCAAATAATATTTGTAAGCGATGGGAAAAAGCACATGTCGTACAACACCCAGAATTCTGCTATAATTGTAGTTTTTAACAATGAAATATTAATAATTCTGTTACAGGTACATACATTGATACATTTATGGACTGACGCGTGATGAAGTCACAAGAAAGACGGTCGCCAAGTAAAGTATATAACATTTATTCGTATTTGCTATCTATCTCTGAATTAAAATTAAGTCTACTTTACTAGGAATATCATATCTTTGTATATACTCAACATTTTCTACGTCACCAAATCTAAGCACTTGCTGGCTATTAGCAATAATAAAATAAAAATACTACTTTTTATGCGATCTTTTAAACGAGTTAATCCCAGTAGTCCTTGTCGCAGTAAGCCCCATAGACAAGAAGAAAAAATGAAAAAAATTGAGTCAGAAATAAAACAAATGTCCACAGTAGGTTATATTTATTTCAGTCAAATCATATATATTAAACAATTCACGCATCTGTCGGTGACTAACCTTTCACGGTACTATAACATATAGGGTTAAGTTAAGGCAATTAGGCAGCTAATATCAATGACCTTATGAACGTTACACACGAGCCACGTACCGACTGATATCAAATACATAAAGCAATTAAGTTTCAATACAATTTCCTGCGAATAAAAAATACAATTCACGCGAACGATGACTTAGCGTTACTCAGAGATCGTTCACTATTCAGTGTATGTATGGAGCTTTCACATGATTGGAATAATGGGAAATTAGTAACACTACCCACAACATGAGACCATTCGATTGCTGTCAAATATTCTCGGATGTTTCGCAACCTATATACGTAAATACAAATACATAAACATATATACGTAAATAACGCAATATTGACCTCATCAATCTTGGAGATTCCAGCAAATTCTTAATATCTTGAATGACTGGCGTGACTTGACTGAGTGAGTGAGCTGAGTCGTACTACAATAAATTCAGCTTACTTAATGATTAAATCACAATGATTTATAAAAATAATCCCCATTCGATATAATTGGTGACAAAACAGCCTACAATAATATACTGTACTCAATAATATTTAAATCTATACATCTTGAATATTAATCGTTATGATGATAACAGTTTTGTTTATAATTGTACGTAATAAAAATATAACATTTTACGAATCACTTTTCTAGTCTATTGCTATTTGAAATAATCACTTGTACCTAGTTACATCCTCTACATACACAATTTATTTGAGATAACATTCATATACATATATGATAACTGTATCCGTGCTTACAGTATTCGTGAGAGGTTACAGCGATAAACTTAAAAAGCGTTAGCGATAGGCTTAAAAAGTAGGGTAGATTTTACTTTTTAATTGGTTCTTAAATCACGTACAGACATCCCTGGCTCTATCCTGTGTTTTCTGTTTAAATTTATGAAACTATCGCCACTTGGATATTGCTATCAAAATGACAGTTGCAACACGTATTGAACACAAGAGGTTATAGTTGTTGTTGATGTTGACTGAAAATTCACTTTTAATTAATATAAAGATACATTTAGGGTATAAACCAATTGGATTGCGGTGGAAACTTTATACCAGGCGTGGAGATAACAAAAAAAAAAGGTAATAGCGCAACCTGTTATCGCAATGTCGGATGATTTCTGAAACAATTCGTACTCTATTTCAATATATCTCTAGATCTAGTCCTCAAACGATTATCAATATTTGTGTTGAACGCATTCAAATCCCAATTTAATAACCTATCTAATGTGATACCAAGATTTTACAGTAAATATACAAATGAAAAAAAAAAAACATTATTATAAGTAAAAATCGAGTTTATGTGCGGTATACTAATTTGCTGGAGACGTGTTGCTAAGGGACAATTTAACCGGAGACAATAGAGAAATATGCAAGTTGCCATATAAAATTAGGTTTCTGTAACGCTATTATATATTATCTCACCGACATTTGGTAAATAAATACAGGGAGTTAAAAAAAAACATGAATTTTAATTATTAAAACTTTTAACATAAATCTCAGATAAATCAGAAGCAACTACGCTGAGACGCAAATCTGTGTTGTGTAATGTGTTGTGTTGCTAAAACTTTCTAAAACGCAATAGTACAATAAAAGTCATGCAGCAAACAAACAGTTCGAAATCAACATTAGAAACATTGCACTCAACATTAATTAACTTAACACTAATGTAAGCTGAAAGGGAAGCTTTACAATGTACTTTATAAATATACTTTCAGAGATTATATTACAGGTTCTACTATTACTAATAAAATCCTGTTGAATTCATCTGAACTTCGTATTTATAAGTATACAAGATCACACTTTGCTCAAATACTACACCACAACACACAAAAATGAGTATTCTAAACATTCCGGCTATTATCACAACTTAATTTCCATGAATTAATACCTAAGGCCACAAATAACTTAACCACAACTGCAATTTTACCATCGTTCACTACAACTAAAGCATACTCAAGACACTGAAGTAATTTAGCACACGGGCAGTGCCATCAATGTTCAACAAAAACAATATCAAATTATCATAGATAATTTTTTTCTTATTTATTCATATGCCACATGTGTATAAACAGAGAGGATATTTTTCAAAAACATTCATTTTCACACAAAAACAATTGTTAGTTTATACATATTATAATAAATTCACATTTAATTTCATGATGTCACATTACACACGTACACAGTAACACAAAATGAGGCATGTTTCATTTTTAATATCACAATATATGACTAGATTTAAGTAAATGACTTAATAATAATGTGTGAATGAAATAAATTTGTTTCTAAAAAAATATCATTATAACCGTAACCACATTCTCGTGTAAACGTTTAAAAATATGGTAATGAAATAATTTAATTTCAAAACACTCAATGGGTGGATTTAAACAGAAAAATCTTGAACACTTACCACGGGCGAGTATTACTCTTATCGAATGTACTCGGAAAATATTAAACGGGTTTTAAAATTATTGCTAACACATTGAACCGCCACCACGTCGGGAGGCACCATAGTATACTACATATTATAATACACATACACGAGTATTAACAGGCGCGCTCGGACACCGACCTGTATAATACTATGACATTCTGTAATAACTTTTCTTATAAAACACATTCAAAAATGAATTCAGTATTCAATCATAAGGCTCCTTAACGATCAGTCTTTCTAAATTAAACCGAATATTCAAAGATTGGTGTAATATTTTGTCCTTTTATAATGTGCAGCTTACTCTTTATACAATCACACGACATCATTTATAAAAGAAGGAATGTATAACCAAAACTTTAACAGTGAGAATGATTGAACAGTGAATGTGTCCATTCACTTTTGTGAAAATGCTATAAATAATTTCGTAAGTACCGTTGGAATGTCCATACTATTGCACCGAAGAGAGTACATTCTCAGAAAGTCAGGATAGGCTCTTCACGGTGGTCCAGAATATCTGAAAAAATATTACAATTTTAACTTTATAGAGAGCATGAAACATAATAACGATCGAAAATATGAATGGAGAAACGGTAGGATGTATTAAATTTGTCGATGATTAGTATGGGAATAAGATCAAGGCGGTAGGGGCACCGACCCTTGGCGATGGTCCACCAGGGCAGCGTGACGTAGGTGAGGAAGGCGTTGAGCGGCGCGCAGGCCTGGCGCCGGCCCTCCTTCCACAGGTGGAAGGTCTGCGTGAAGCCGCGCAGCGCCCACAGCGGGTTGTACGCGCCGTCGTCCAGCTCTGTCGGCAAGCGTCGCGCCCACGTTACGAGAGGCAACAATTACAACTTTACCGTTTATACACGACGTATTTCAATAATTAAAGGTAGCTCACCGGACGGAAGGTAGCTACGCTTATTATAAGAAGTTGCTATGCAAATAACACGCGTATGAGATAAAATAAACTTAAGATTTATACAACGTAATGGAAATGCACGATCATTGCAATAACTTTCTATGTTACAATCGTTGAAATTAAAGAGTTGTAAAATAAACGTTATGAACGACTCCGACCGACTCGTACAAACCGGTTCGTTGCACAAAATAATTTGATGCAAATTATCTGGTTCCACTAATGCTCCGTGTGCCCGCCTGCTGCGAGAACAAAAAAGCGTCGAGATAACGAAGCGTGTAAAGCTAGCATCGCCGCCGCATACCGTTCGGTTTCTTCTTGGGCACGTCGCACCAGTAGTATATATCGGTACCGTCGGGCGTGGTGCGCCGCGGGGGCAACTGAGCGTTCTTGTACATGACGGCGGCCACGCCGCGGTGCTTGCGCGGCAGCGTGCAGTAGGCGCGCGCGCCGCGGTTCACGCGCTTGCAGTCCGCCTCGTCGTCGGCCTCCGAGCCGTTGGACGCGTACGAGTACTCGCACGTGGGCAGCTCCTCCTCGCCGCGGACCGTCACCGAGCTCCTGTCGTCGGGCGGCAGCGTGCGGGCCGCGTGCGCGGACACGAGCTCGGCCTCCTCCAGCGACGCGGCGTCGTCGGCGAGCTCGCAGTCCCGGTCGGCGGGCGCGAGGTGCGCGGCGGGCGCGGGGGGCGCGGGGCGCGCGGGGCGGG
>DWQT01004522.1:0-11177 GCA_018244895.1 Myscelus amystis hages
TTTATTCATCAACAAGTACGATGAGGTCTCATTGCAAGATCTTTTGCGATTTCCCAAAAATCGTCTTTTTTGAGTTACTCGTAAGTCAGTATTCCAATAAGCATGCGATATGTAGTCTGTGAGGGTTAGTTGCTGTACTCAACTATGTGTTTGATGTTCGTTTTGCGGAGTTCAGAATTGTAAACACGAAACAGCTAACTCAGTGAAACTGAGCTGTCTGGCAATGATTAGGCTGCAGTTAGATGTTATTTACAGTCGCCACATTCTGCTTTGCTTTTTTGCACTGCCACCTCGGTGTAATATCGTGTCGAAAATGATTGTAAATTATTTTAAAACAACATTAGTATCCTAAATATGGACTGCGATTATGTGCCTGCGGCTAAATAATGATTTTAAATTCAGGTTGATATAATTTCGTTGAAATTACGTCTTGTGAGAGTTTGTAGACGGTTTGAGTAATTTTATAACATTTTAGGGATTGTTTTGGACGCAACGATTTTTCACTGAATTGTATAGATTTTGTGAATGAAAAAGAGCAATAAAAATTGTTCAAGTACATTTGCATACGTAATTAGATTTTACCCATTTAATAATAAGAAAATATCTTAACTCTATACATTGTAATTTTTAACAAGTGTTCTTTAAATTTAAATTTAGCCAGTGAGGACTCCAAATCACATTGAGCTTATATTAACTTTTTAGATAATTGAAGTAAATGCCTCTAGTGGCATTGGTTATTTAATCGCAATCATCAGCTTTTAAGCTCTATACCAGTTGAAATTAGCTGTTATTTAATTAAAATCGTTGTCATTTAATTCGATGGAAGAAGTGATGAGCACACAAGGTGATGTTCCCTAACTTTGTAAGATGTAATTGTTGATTCTGTACTGATTTCGACATTTAGTTCTCAAAATTATTTCACCTCACCATGAAATCAAGCTATTTTCAGGGAAGAAAGGCACATGAAATACGCTTTGCTTCTGCATTTGACAACAACCAATTAAGATACGGATATCGAGCTCATATCGTAAGCCTCAGTTGTATTGTATGTATCTCAAACTTCAAACCATTCAGGCTAATAATATTTGAAACGGTTAAGGCTTACGATAACAAAGTGGGAGCAACACAAAGCGAACTTCGCAAACTGTGGCTGACATTGTACGACTTTGATATCAACAATGGATAACTGGTATCTATGCTGTTTACAATACAAATTACGTATTCGTCAATTCAACCAATAGTGTCATAAACCTAATCATTGGTGATCTTACTAATTGGATATTGATATTATATTATCGTCTTTGAGTGTATAAAATGAGTAGATACATTTACCACACTAAATACCAAAATATACCAGAAGAAATAATGGTGATTTCTTCTAATATGTTTACGAACAGGCAATCCCATGTAATGTTAACTGCACGCTGCAGCTTACAGATATCTGTATAAAATCTTAAATGTCTGAAGTTTTATCTGAGATGGATGGTTTGTAGGATAGATATTTTGCTCAAACACTTTCAAAATTGGAATAATTATAATTAACTAACGCAGGGCTGGTGGTTCTGCGAATCATGGACAATGGGTAATACCTCTACTCGTATCTTATAGATACGAGTACATAATATGTATACATACATATAGTTATATTTTATTTCTTCAACTCTATTTTCGTTTACATATCTAATTTTCATTACAAGTTAAGCCAGATTTGCCTGAAATACCACAATAAGACTGTCTCAAAGTGCTTATTATTTTCAGAGAGTTAATTTATTATACGCCATTTTTTGATATACACTATAGTTTGCGGTTATCATTAGAACATAAATCACCAAGTTAATCTAAGCCAATGCCATAAAGGACGCCAATAAATTGGTTCTCAGGCAACACATTAATTATTTTTTCTATAACTACGTTTAACAAATCCTATTAGCGCCACAGTGTTCTAAAGTTTATTAATAAACTTAGGTCAACGGATAATAACGGTATACGTTATAACAAAACTTGTTTAAGGTTCATTATAGTTATTCATTCAGATAAATTATTTATCGGGGACCGACGTTTGGTCCTTATCGAGACCGTTATATCGGTTCAACTACTCTAGGCGTACTCTATTGTGCCCTAAAATTGTTAATCTAAACGGTGTGTGCGGTAAAAAATATTCATTTCGTGCCACTCAATTTTTAGATCAATGTGAACGTATTGAAACACTAACAAGTTTTTGTGTGCTCGCCAGATAAAAGGATATTTTCTACGTTGTCAATATTAATTTATAAGCCCACTAGTTTTTAGTAGTTCTCATACTACCTATTAGTACTAGTATAATAAAGAATGACCATGAGTAAAATGTTTTATTTTTATTGTTTTACATTCACCATTTTTATAGCGGTGCGCTGAGTAATATTTTTAATTAAAGCTGCTAGGAGCACGAAGCTGCAGTTATTATGCAGTACGACTGGGTTCATGACATTAACCATGAAAACGATGTTTCTTCATTTTATTTTATTTTATTTTTTTGTTCTATACCGGTGGCAATTTAGTACACGCTTTCTTCTACTTATGTATGAGCAAACACAACCGTATTAGTCGGATGAATCGATTTTATCAAGTATAGGAATTCTTTATTTCTGTCTGGCAGAAATTACCTATGCCTGTTTTTTTCCGATAAATAAAATCATGTATATTGAGAAACAGTTAATACATTATTTTTTTATTCCTTAACATTAGGCATAAGGTATCTCTACTGTTTAGAATATACTGAGCTGTATTTTTTAATGCGATGCTATGTGTAATACGTTAAATGAACTGTAGCAATAATTATTTGAAATATCTATGGTTACCTTTTATTCTTTGGAATATACACGTGTATCAATTTATTATAACTTCTCACGTTAATAACCACGTAATGGTAAAACAAGTTGTCAGTTAGTCGCGGCTAATTCATTTATATGATAGGTAACAGCCTGTCAGCCCATTATCTTATTATCTGGCAACGCGAGCAAGCCGTTTGTAATAGTCGGCATTGAAGTTAATTTTATTACGGGAAACTTTTTTTTGTAAGCAAAAAACTAAAATTAACTATGAAATATAATTTGGCTTGTATTGGATGGCTCTTATAAACTCTTTTTATTTTTTTTGCAACATTCATTCGTTCATTTATTCATTGATTCATTTATGATCTCGCCTGTGGAACCCGGTCTCCTCTCACGATGAGGAGGTTTAAAGCCACATCCACTACTCTGGCCAAGTCCTGGTTGGCAGATTTCACACATCTTAGAGAACGTTAGTGAGAACTGTAAAGCGTGCAAGGTTTCATCTCGATGTTTTCTTTCACTGTTATAGGAACCGGTTTTCACTATTAAAACATACGTCAAAGTTGTATGCAAGAATTTGAACCCAAACTCGAATTTGGTGAATGAAACCCAAACCTAGGCTATGGTTCCAGGCTATTGCCTGCTGTACAGGCTCTATCTAGATTGAAATTTGATGGGCAAGTGTTAATTATGCACACAAACGGAAAGATACACATTTATAAATTTGTTCGAAAATGTAAGATTTTCACCAATAAAAGAGCGTTTATAGCGTCATTTTAGTTTTATTAAGAGAGCGAGTTACCTACGTGTATAATACGAGCGACAGTTAGAACGGAAGAGAGTGCTGCCAGCATAGCTGATGGCAAAAATGAAAAACTAATTTGATGGCGTTCCATTTCGAACAGAAAATTTGAATCAATTCATATGCTACATTAACATCGTATACATATTTTAAGGCTCTAAATGGAGTAATATTCGTTTGATTTTGAATTCATCAGATTGAGCAAAAATCAAATTTATGGAAGAAAAAAAAACGCTTTTAACATTTAAAGATTTAGGTACAGCGTTTTAAGTGTTTTGTTAATTGAGTTTTGTCGAATCGCGCTTACGCTGCTGAATTTACGATGATCTCGTTAAGGGACCGAGCAGCCGCTTATTGACGCCCCGATTAGGAAACCTTTGAAGTACCTAATGATCAATGATAGGTCTGAATAATACGTTACAATTATTGTTCCATGTTTTTGCCCCGCGGGAAATGAAGTCCAGCTAATCCAGTATGCGTAGTCAATGTTTATAGGAATTATTGCTTAGTCCACCGATTTTATTACTGTTTTCCAATTGTTTTTTTATATATGTAATATATACAATTTTTATATGATATATAAAAAGACATTCCAGGCGCGAACCTCGGCGTGGCTTCTACAGACCGGTTCCAGCCGTTGCAACATTATCATCAAAGCTTTTGGAATGGAACCTGATGTATACGCTGGATTTCGTATTATGCTCATTTTTGAAAATATGTAAAATTTTGTTAGTCTCCTTTTTACACTAAAACATGTGTAATAACTTATAAAAGAGTACCTATATTTAATATATTTAAATTTATTCGATGCCACCGTAACATTATTATGCCGATCGGTAGGAATAACATTTTTAGCATTTATTTTTTAAGCAAGTGAGTAAATTATCCCAAATGTTTTCGACAAGGTGTAGGATAATTTAATAAATTGAAATGTACACTATAGTAACTTGTAGGATATAACTCCCTGGACCACTTTCAATGTATAATATTTTGTCTTCAACAAAGCTTTGATTGGAACAGCGCAACGAATGCAAACGGCTTTTCATTGTTAATGTTAAGAAAACCACGAATTGTTATTGTATTATAATATTTTTCGTCTTTATGATAAAACATTTCTGTTTCTCGATTATATTGATTATACTTAGTTATAGAAGTGTTTCTGCTAATATATATTAGATATTGATCTTTATAGTTAAAAAATTAATAATACAGTATAGGATATTCCGTGGTATATTTCCGTTCTCGTGTTCAGGGAGCCTAACGTTATACTATCCGCTTATAGTGTCGGAAACAGCACGCCCGTCCGCTTTAGAATTATTTCGTTTAACGAATGGCTTGTGTTGAAATTATATCCAGCGATTGGCACGCTCAGGATTTAAATATCTGAGTAAGAGAGATATTGAGATAGCTATAAATGATTTAAATTTTCTTTAAACTATAGAATATTGTATGAACGTAGTACTAGAATTGTAACTTACGGACTACGTATCTTATGCTGCTTCATATTGTACACAAAGTGAAAATTTGACTCTTTAGTATAATGTGTAAACAGGTTGGCTGCAATTTAATTGAACCTTTTGGAGTAGGTGGAACTTTGTAATGTTAGCTTTCTGTTCAGTGTCTAAAAAAATGCGTAAAAATTTGTCTGTACTATAGATTTACTATCAATTTAACTGAACATCTGTTAAATAGATTTCGATGAAAAATTAATTTTAAAATTTTCCATCCCTGTGATTCCAGAAACGCTAAGACTATGTTGTCTTTAAAGTTTTTAATCTAATTAAACATTAATTGAACTGGTTTGATTTGAATTTATTTCCATCTGTCATGCCCCGTGGATTGTAGGGTAGCTACCGACCCAATTGTTTAGAATTTGATAATATAAAGCTGACTACAGCAGCTTTTTTACGTAGCACTACCAGCCACGGTTCTCTGCCTCAGGTGTGGAGCCTGAGCATCTTCCACCACGCTGTTCCAGTGTGAATTGTTGGAAAGACGGGATACTGGGCTTCTCCTGTTTCCAATATTTTTAAAGCGCCTTTAATCTCTAGTAGGAAGCTTGACAACCGTTCATCGAACGTTAACAATCGAGGCCACCTCTTTAACCTGGCCTCTTAAGAAACAATAATCACCAGCAGTGATCAATGCAAGTGGCTACTCCATAGTCGCTATCCTATACAGATTGCTATTTGTAACGGCGTTAGGGCTTCGAAGTTTTTGTTTTAATTTTTCATCGAAATAGCCATTCAATAGACGGAGCGAGAGAAAATAGCTTGTTACTAATAAAATTCATTTTACTGCTATTAGTTAATTCTAAGTTATTAACCATAATAGATATTAGATTGATTGCTCAGCCGTTAACGTAATAATTTTGTAGATCAATTACATCTTCATTTATTGCCTTTATTGATGATTGGATTGAAAATTGTACATATATATAAATGAAGGTTGGAGAAGATATGATATGTGGCATTGGTTTTATTACTTTGACATTTGGCATAAAATCTATGAATTTGTAAAGTATGTTAAACCTCACTATGGAGTGCAATATCGCAAGTAAACGTATTATAGTACGAGTATAAGTACATAAATAATAATAAATACACTCCATAATAGACACAACTTAATTCTGACAGATATAGGTACTCTAAAAATTAAACTCAGAAATAACTATATTTAGTGACTACAGTCGGTTATATATACATATACATATGTGTGTATATATAAAGGATATATATAACTAACCTGTTCATGGCCCAGTAGTGTATGAAATTCCTAGAGCGCATAGTTGGATCAAATATTATCACTGTCATGTTACAAGGCACACGAGTCCTAAATAATTTGTACTTTGGCTCTAAAGTTTAGAAACTGGACCAAGGTGTGTTGCGAAACCACAGGCTACTATTAGGGTTTCGAACCCGAACAGCCTTGATGGAACGCCCGTTACTTAATTATTATGCCAGCCGAATTTGATACTGTTATATATTTTTGCGGTATAAGACCAGTTTATGTTTTGTTATTGACTTGAATCGGGCGTTTAGTCAGTTAGTCTACCATTTGTGTGGTAATATGTACTCGTATTACGTCTAAGTATAAAAGCCGCAACAGACTAGTAGCAGTATTGTACGGAAATGCAACGGTGCCTTAAAACTGTATTCCATTTTGCTGATTTTACAATTGCTTTTTTAGGTACATTTACTTAAAATACCCGTTATAGAATATTTCGAGTTAACAAGAATTCTTTATGGAGTACTCACTAACACCAAAGGCAAAAAAATATAGTCATGGTATTGACCATTAACTACGTTTACTGCAAAAAGTATTTTTTCATTGACTTAATTGACCGACTTGACCGAATTGATTGATCGAAGATTGGTGTATTGGAGAATATTTGATAGTTTTTGGTAACCAGTAGGAGCTTAGAAAATGTAAATCCGGTTTCGTTCATTTTAATACCTGGCGTAAAATTCCGGCCTAATTGCTATTGGTCTAATATCGTAATTTACAGTCATGATATTGCGAAATGTCTTAAAATGAATGGATCCAGCGATGCTGAATTCGTATATGGCACCTAAATTTAAAGTACCATTCATACATATGATGAGAATTCTTAAATTCCAATAATCAAAATAGATTGTTCTTCATATATAAACAAATAATATGTACATATGTATGTACGTTGCTTATGAAGTGTTATGTCCGTTATATTTACTTTTAGATAAACTGATTGTACTTACATTTTATACAAAAAATGTTGTAAAAAGATTTTTTAAATGTAACGTAATTATTTTTGCATTTTCAGTCTTGTTTTTATTTATTCTCAGTTGAACAATATCCAATTGAAAATATATTACCCTGTTTTGCCTACCAAAAAAAAATGTTCTTTTTTTCTAAATTTTATTTTTACGATACTTATAAAAATTACGAACTTCACTTGAACTACTACATATTGCATATACAGTGACTTGTATATTAGGTATTTTATTTTCGTGCTAGTTGAACATAACGCGGTATCAATATTGCCCTCATTAATACGAGTAAATCAGGTATTTGAATTAAGTTAAGCCTCCTTGCTATAAATCCTGTTGGATCGTTATTCGGAAAACACTCCAAAGATTTACGCGGCTGAATTAAATTTTACCTCGATTCATCTGATGAATATGGCTCAGTCTGAAGACTGCTCTCGGCACTCGGAATCTGCGCGACAAAACAATGTGCCGACACTTGCATATTTATAGGAACTATTTGGAACACTTTGCTCCGACTTTTATAATATTCATTCCTATTATCGTTTTAATTAAAATTTATACGATTACTATAACCTCACTGTAGATACGGTGAAAAAAAAGTCTAAATATTTTGATACAATTTACATGATTCAGTAGTTTCATTACTGCGGAGGATTTAGATATGTATTACAAATAAATATCTATCTTTTGGCATTAGCAATTAATTTTATTCACATTCTAATAAACACTGAGTACCTAAGTGAAAAAACTGTGACTGTTAATAAATTTGTACATTTATCTAGGTATTTTTGATGGTTATGTATGTAAGTATGGATGTATTATACATATTTAGGTATTTTTGAAATCGCGTCCTGATTGTGCTTCTATTTCAAATGTTGGCACATCTACACGTCTGTCATTCATAATGGCTTTCTGAATATATTGACGCAAATGCACAAACCGTGTCATGATCTCCAGAGAGTTGCACCTAGACAGACGTTATCGACAGTGGGCTTCGGCCAATTCCTATTTGTAATTCTCCGAGTGCAGCATAGTACGAGTATCTTTCTACTCATCGCAACGTTCCATTTTAAAGGAAAGCAGTTTCAAAACGGTTATTCTACTCTTATATAAAATTTTAGTAAGATGCTTTTATTAAATCGAGAGAAAATGTCATATTAAAACTTTTGACTACCAACTTTTATCCGTGACGGCGCAAAATATCCAATGAAACTATGAATATGAATATGTAATATAATGTGATGCTCAATAAATGGCAGCTGCAGACAGATCGCCATTGGTAATAAATGTCACACTTTTTGTTAAATAAAGTTCGTGTAAATGCCGATGTTACGGCACCGAACGTTCGGCCGAACACGCTCGCAATGTTTTGTAAGTAGTTACATAAGTTTATGACACTCCAGCCTACATTACGTCGCGTACGGCCTAACGCTGAACGTTCTGCTGATGTGTCGCTGCAATGAGCGGAAATACGCCATGATTCGAATATATACTATGGGTACGTTTGCAAGTCAGTGTTCCACAAGGCGTTCAATATTCTAATACGAGTACAAATACCTCCCTTTTTTCATTTTATCCGCTGGAATATATGTAAAAATATTAATCGATTACAATTGAATAAATATTCTCTCAGCATCTACTTGACTAAAAATTGCTGTAAGTTGTTCGACAAACACTTTAAAAAAATTCCTAGTGCACATTGCTAGGAGCTAAGTGCCGTAGGCGCTTAAAATATTACACATTTAATTACTGAACGCTACATTGTTTTATCATACAAAACCTGACACGCAGACGTAGATAAAGATTAAATTTATATTTATTGTGCATAATTTAGATGATTATCACTTCACTAATTACTTTATATAAAACGGTAACAACCAAATAAACATTTAGGAACTACGCAATATTGATTAATCGCTCTATTAAAGTTTTGAATTAACGGTCTTGCCGGATACAAATATAATATGTATGAAAAATAATGCCCATAATAACAGTGCAATAGTAGAATAGTGAAACGTAACATAGTAGAATGTAGACGAATCGATGTTTTTGTTCTAAATTTTTTACTACAGAGGTACGAGTATGTACATAAAAACGTGCCCTCGTGTGATCTTGAGCGTATTAGAATAAATGCATTAAATCAGGCTCATGCTTCGGTTCTGGCCTCGCCCGGTTAGGTAGAAACAAAATTGTTTAAACTGATTGTAACAACATTTTTGATTTGTTTTTGTCCAGTCAATCTATACAGTACGAAAAAAGAGAAAAAAAAATAGAATAAAAGATATAATATATTAAAAAGAAAGAAGAAAAAAATAGTTTCAATTTAGAATTCGACAAAAATACTTCTTACTGGTATTATCTAATCTGTTATCTCATCAATATATATGTATATATTAGTTATTGTATATAATTCAGGTCAATTAAGCTATACGGTGATATACTATGTACGTTTCAAATGTTTGAGCATAAGTATGTTGTAGGTGTGTGGGTCTGGGCCACAATACAATTGAGTACAATGTGCCGTTCTGTGTATAATCGGGAATTGTCCCGACGGTATATTTAACATTGGTTAAATAGTACATATTCATATTACATTAACCGTCAAGTATTAGTAGGTAATATAGTAAGTAATATTAGTTAGTAATAAATACTTAATGTTATGTTACGAGTATGTGCTACAATAAAATACTCTAGTAATTCGGGCTCTCTGTTTCGGAATTAACTTTATTAAAAAAATGTTTGTTGTTAGATGATTTAAAGGCTGTATGAATAATGAGTGCTTTTAAAGAGGTGTCTTTTGCCTAAGGGGTGTTTAATAGTTTCTCAATTTTCCTTTAAACCGTGCAAGTTTCATGAGTGACATCCGTTATTTGTAGCGCGTCGTATGCTCCATGCATATTTAAGTATTCATCAATGTTGTAGCGCAAGATGCTCGTTCCGAAAGCGGCAACAACTTGGTAAATATTGATAATCCTTCCCTTGTATCGTCTAATATCGCCTAAGTGATAGTGCAGCTGTGCACTAGTAGGTTTATAAGTTAATTTATATGGATTAAGTTCTACGTGTTTACAATCATATTATACGTGAAGTACATGAATTCCTTATAGGTTTCGCAAATTTTTACTACTTTGGTCCCAACAAGGACATTTGTTTTGTATGATGAACAGGAATACTTATTATAAATCTGGGTTTGAAAGTATTTAGTACGTACTTGTAAATATTGCTATGCCACCACGGCAGTTCCCCAACGGGGTAGTCAGAAAGTTACAAGTGCCAGGTACCTTTATACTTAGAGACCCACTCCATCCATCCATGACGATTTATTAATTTATACATACATATGTATAGTATATAAGTTATTTCATTACCATAATCCAGGTTTTGCCTAATTTGGTATCAAATTGCCGTTGAGAAGGCGTCTGTAGATGTTATGATTCACTGAACATAAATGCCATTGCTTCACAGGGTACATGCCTTAAACCTAAAACAAGTGTAATATTACCCAGTTGCTGAAGCTATGAGTGTGATCGGTGACAGCCGTCATTTGTATCGAGCAAAGCGGAGCGGAGCGCGGTGCTTCTCATGAATATTTAAGCACTCATCAATGTTCCGGCTCAAGATATCGGATTTTCCACCCGAACAGTGATATTAGGGCTCTACGTTACATACGCGGTGTGTTCGCTCCGTAAAGCTCCTTGATTGGTATTGCGAAATGGTGAATTGGATTTCCTCGTGTATGAATAAAATTTTGATGCAAATGGGATTTTTAAAAATAAATTATTATGTATTATGCTCCACTGGTATGTGTGTAAAGCT
>DWQT01004523.1:0-11176 GCA_018244895.1 Myscelus amystis hages
AGAACACAGCAGCGCTTAACACTGCTGTTATAAGGCAGAAATAGGTGTGACGGTGGTGCCGCCGGAGTCGAACCACACAGGGTTCTACCACCTTAAATGATTTTCCTTTACGTTTTACCTGTAGATTGGGTAGACAAATTGTAAAACATGAAACAAAACACATCAAAAGCATTCTTTTTCGCTAAGAACTCCGGACGGTTTAAGTCAACAGTTTTATCGTGTGCACTACAAAGTACCGTAAAGCGCCGAGTTTCGATTCGAGTGAATCATAGTCTGGCGTAAAATTTCGTATGCTTTTGTACAGAGAATTTTTGTATACTGTAAAATATTATGTTTTTGGGAGGATACAATAAAAACTATATCAATTCGGCATTGATCAGTCAATTTTGTTTCGAAGATAATCGATTCGATTTTACAGACTTATTAGTCCAGTCCATATTTTTCCATTTAAATGAAATTAGCCTGGGTTTAAGTTAGATATTGAAAACGCATATTCCCATAGTATACATTACATAGGCACATAACCATCACGCCAGGTCCCATAGTATAAAGTCATTTTTTGCTTACAGTACCCTTAAAAACTCACCTGAATGGTGCCTTAATGAAATTGTTCAAAGAAAAAAAAACAGATAAATTTTTCGTAAACTTTCCGTATAATTTGTATAAAGAATTTTGTTTACGTTACTGCATATTACAAATGAAATAACATTGTAACTCAGGTTCTAACGGCTCAACTTTTGTCGTTCACCGAGAACTTTGCACTCTGAAGCCTAATATTCGAGAAACCTAAATGTGATTGCGACGAAGTAAATTAAATTATTATAACTATAAATATTATTTTTTATTATAAAGAAAATATTAAATATTAAGAAAAAGAAAGAGTCGGCGCTTCTTGTTTTTATTTTTCGAATCAGGCATCTTATTACCTTTGGTTTGGTAACATACAGAAATGGATATGTATGTGGATATTTTCATTACACTCTGGCTGGACACAGAACAAAGAGATATACTTATCACAGAATAAACCCGTTCTGAATGGGCATTGAACCCATTTTTGTTCCAAATTCAAATTGTTCTATTCATTATGATTTATGCACATATACGTTCATTCCAGTTCAGCAGACAAATTCACCAAATATTTTCACAGCCCAGCCATGCAGATCATGTAACCATGCAACCATGAACCATGCATAGGCGTGCAGTGACCGCATCGCTATTCTATTGTGTTTCCTTCGTAATTATATCGCTTCTGAATCGCTGTAACACCAGCGGGGATCTCCATAACAGTTCGTTACAATTTCTTATTATGCAATATTTTCTGTAGGAGTGTTAAGCGCAGTCGACAGAGCTAGTTGGCGGCCCCCAATACGAAACTTCAGTCGTTTAACTTGAATTACAACAATTTCGCCACCGCAATCAGCAATAAAGTATGTGATTAAACAATTGAGGGAGATTTGTGATTATTTGCACAGAAATATTGTTGCGGCTAAAACAGTTACAGATGTTTTCGGTTGGAAGCCCTTGAGTTTATACATTATAAAGAACGTTTTATTTTAATATAAAGGTTTCATGCACCTGATTCCAAATTGTGCAGTTAAATGCTAGTTATGGTAACTCGACAGCGGATAAACATATCCTGGGTGGGATTCGACCCCACTTCCCCAGTTTTGTAGACCGGATCTCTAACCAGTCAAACATTAAACCACCTAATCAATTCAATTGGTAATAATACAGTGGATTCTCGATAACTCGAATGTCAAGGGAAATGCCAAAAATTTCGAGTTAATGAGTTTTCGACTTAACAAGAATTTCGAGATACAAATGATTTAACTAAAATTTCCACTTGGAAAGGCGCTTAGAAATAATATTTCTCTTAAATTTTATGGCACAAAATTTATTAATAGAAATTACATACAAATGTATTAGTCTAGTAAACTGTAAAAAAACTACATAAAATCTGTTATCTTCTTTTGATGATTTGATTGTACTATTCGTTAGTTATAGGATTGCAGGAAATATAAGTTTTATTAGTGTAAGTATTATTAGCTGAGTTACTATAAGTGTAGTTACAGTCGTTTTGAAGAGTACTTTTATCGCTTCTCAAGAAGACATTCTGTCTACCTTCTTTCGTCCTAAGAGAAAGTATTCAAAGGACATAGAATGTCCTTTGCTAGTTTCGTTTCACATGAACTGAGTTGGGTACGCAAGCGATATTTTCCATAGTATAGAAAGTATTAGCTGCGCATTCTATTAGCGATCAGAAATATATCACAAAAGAAGTTCTCCCTCTATAATATATCAAGGGAAAGTAACCGCCTTTTCAATATGGTCCAACAAAATTGTGGCAGGTAGGGCGGAATTAATGACTAGAATCCATCATTTCGCTTATAAGAAAAGTCACGTTACATTATAGAAAGTTCCCTGATAAGAATATTAAAATTCCATTAGAAATAATATTGACAGTGTGACTTGCGAAATGGAAGGGATTATGAGATAAATGGATCGCCTGAATAGTCGAGAAGTTTTTTTCCTAGGAATTTCGTTCTCTGCAAATATATTTGTATTCTGTTGTTACCTATGTCTAGTGAACAGGTAGACATGTTCTGACGTGATTTATAGATGTGGCTTATTTGCAACGCCGGTGGGATTCGCCCCGTTTTCGAAAACTCCCATCCCTCAGTGCTTTCGTAATGAAGGAATTATCCCCAGTGTGACTGTTATGTACATAAATGATATACATTTAATATTTATATCATGATCCGTGTGCGATATGCTTAATGGGGAGCTGAATATCTACATAAAAACAAAGCACGACAAGTATTTGGACTGGTTAAGCTACGACTTGGTAAATTCTAGTTCATGATTTATTGCTTTTGGTGATGCTTTTGTTTCATCATTTTAGTGGTCCACTGCTGGACCGGGTCTCCTCTCATAGTGAGAGGGATTTGGGCCATAATCCACCACGCTGGCCAAGTGCGTATTGGACTTCACACAGGTCAGAAAAAATTATATAGTTTATAGCATCTTTAAAGTGTGCAGGTTTCCTCACCATGTTTTCCTTCGCCGTTATACCAAATGATATTTAAATTTCAGTTATAAAACGTAGGAAGACAGATTTGCGTGTCAGGGTGGAACCCAGACGCGAAGGAGTGAGGCTGCATTTCAACCCACTAGGGCTAGGGACTAGGCTGTCATTTGGTGATGCTTAAAAGTGCACAACTCACCTCGTTCATGTAATTCCACGCCTGGCACGCTCTGACCGGGCTCAGCGGCTTGTAGTGGTTACCGAAGGTGTACATGTAGAAGAGCCAGGGCGCCGGGAAGAGCATTGTGAACATGTCGCAGAGGGCCATCGCCATCAGCACCACGTTTGTCGGCGTCCGCATGTGGCGACGCGACAGCACCACCACGATCAGGGTGTTAGCGACTGTCGTGGTGGCGAGGAGAAACGGCGCGATGTATCTGTTGACAGACGTACAGACAAATTGTGAAGGCGGGAAATACGAAAGCAATGACTTCGGATGATAGCTGGTCAGATTCCATAGACAACTTTTGTGAAAGCGGGAAATACGAAAGCAATGAGTCCGGATCATAGAAGTCAAATTCCATAGACAACTTTTGTGAAAGCGGGAAATATGAAAGCAATGAGTCCGGATTATAGAAGTCAAATTCCATAAACAACTTTTGTGAAAGCAGAAAATACGTAAGTGACTCAGGATTTTTACTCTGTCTGCCTGTACTGTAAACATGTGTGAGGTTAAGCTTTTAAAAACATTTCAAATTAATCGTGACATTTTAATGTATTCGTCTAATTAGTCCAGTAACAGTAATTGGTAGCCTTGAGTTATGTTGAAAAAGATATGTTTTCGTAATTCCAAATTTAAATTACTAATTACTGTCAGTTAATGTTGCGTGTAATTGCGTCTTTACGGCCAATGAGCGAATCTATTGGGAAATAAAGCCTGCAAAGTATGTAGACAAAGCCTCATTCTTTCTGTACTATTGTTGGGTTTTTGTCATGAAACAAAGGAGCTTATTTTTCCTATATTACATTTTATGTGTTAACAGTATTTTAGGGTAGATTCAGTTAATGCTTAGAGCACTCCTTAGGGACGCTCTATGCCCAGCTGTGGACTAATAAATTATGATTATGGTGACGATAGCATATTCATGGGGTCAAATGGGAGGTTATAGACCAGGAATATGAATCACCCAGGGAGGTACCGCCGCCATACCTATTTCTGACGTAAGCAATTGCTATTACGAGTACAAAATTTTGTCATTCGGTTTAACGGGACTTAATATGTTGAGACATCATCACACACAGCAATCTGATTCCAAATTCGGTAGAGCGTGTATTAGGGTGACCGATTAGCTGATAAACTGTATAATACATGCTATATATGCCGTTTATAATTTGTAAGATATAATTATTACAATCACACAGAAAAAACAAATGCGCTTCCCACACAAATGTTCGGTTCGGCCGAGTATTAAAGTTTCTTAACCGTAGCCCATAGGGCAGTTAAACGGTTGTATAGGTGGTACTGCCTTAGGCAAACCGTGATTTACAAGTCTCTAAATAAATAGCACTTGGAGTGAGTGAGACGGAGATATACGCAACCATACCGTAAACAAGATTGTTCTAATCTAAAACAAAACATTTTTTTCTTTTCTGTGCGATAATCTCCAAGTAACCGGCCCGTTTTGTTTTTGAACAAGTCTTTTGTTTTTTCTACTTTTCTTTGTTTTGAAGTAAGTAAACCTTGTGTTTAAAAGATATATAATTCGTCAGGCTATTGTTACCCTAAAATGTTTTTAACCATTAAGTACATTTTTCTATCTACTGGCTGAATGAAATGTAATTTTTCTTTTCATTGTATCCTTTTGTGTTGATCCGAATCAGTCAATACTTTGAGAACAATGCGTAGGTTGGTCGGTTGTAAAGCTTCTACTTTGTGGCTTTTTAAAATGGGTTAATATATTTCATTTTTTTACAGCGAATTTGACGAAATGCGAATAATTGTAGTGAACGGTAAATTATTTACTTTCAATCAGATCGATAGCGGAATAATTACAAATATGTAATACTCAAGAACGTTTAGCAGAGTTTGAAATCCGCATTTAAAATATTCACACCATGAGAGAGGAGACTCCAGTCCAGCACTGGAGCAATGGAGGAGTTAAAATAGTAATTATTGAAAATTATAATGACACTTACCCATACATAGGTTCAGCATAATTTATAGGGAATTCACAGGTAACATTTAAATAAACATGTGAATGATTAGACGCACAGTAATCGTCTGTGGTGAAATTTGAATATTCTGGCGTTTCAGTTCTGTTATCAAAGCCAAAATTCACCCCGCCCGGAAATTCCTCATTTAAAAAAACATCATTGTCTATTCCAGTTTTGAATTTGGCGCTATTGTTGTACTGCACTCCAAAGTAGTCGACCCAGCCCTCTTGCGACGCCATCTTGGAATAAGTTATCTGACACTTGACGTTGACATGGTTTTCGTTTAATTTGGGCGCCCAGATCTGTTGTATTTATGTCATTGCGGCTTCATTTTCTGTGGACAAAGAAAGAAGACTTATTAAAATTAATACATAAGTAATATGAAACTGTTGCGATGAGATAATTACAATTTAATACGGGTTGGATCTCCAATAAATCGCAGTTTGCAGCAGATGCCTTTTAACGGCCCAATTATCGGAAATTTGTAGGTCTGTTAAGGCTTTCGATGAATGTTAATGACTACTATCAGACTATTAATACAGGAACACCTACTCAACGATCTTTATAACGAGTGAAAATGCTTGAAAATACTTCAAAAATATACCCCACACTACACGGGCTCATAAATTGTTTATCACACGAATGCTTCAATTTTCATTTACAGTCACAAAATGTTTGTTTACGCTTAAAGCTGTTTTCCCTGGTCTCGTGCACGCTAGTAGCATAGTTAATAAACAACCTGTTAAATGTATTAAAATTTTACTGTTTTAACATGTGCCAACACTATACCATTTATCACTTTAGTCTGTGACAATATTTTTGTCGCTCCGCGCGAATAACCAGGCATGTTTTACATTACGCATTTACATTGAAATTAATGAAAGTTGTAATCGAATTAACGGTTAACATAAAATATAGCTTCTTTCATTACAATTAATGCTACAATTTGCGATAGAAAGCGTAAAAATGTGCCGAATGGTTTCCAAGACCTTCCGTAATTGGATTAATGGTGGAATGTGGTTTGATAAAAAACCTTTCCGCAAACATAAATAAGTACGGCATTCCAATTTTCTTTTATGTCTTTCTAGATATTAAATAAATTGACAAACGTTACGAAACGTGGAACTAGTTTCATGGATGAGGAAGCTGTTTATTTTAAAGTCGGTACTCTGTGTTGAAGTGGTTATTATTTGTGATAAAGGGAGCAGAAATGTTAAAGTCAACGAGATGTCAACTACTGCGCAGTATTAATGAGCTGCTGTATGTTGTATGGTTTCAATATTACATTTGTAAGTGCCTTTGTACCGATTCGATACGATATTTGAAGCGAATGCCTGATTGTCGGTTTTGTTTTCAATTAACCTAATTTCACACATGTCCTATTTTGTATTCGAACGAAGTTTCTTCTCGCGGGTTGCGAAGGAGGCTAGACGGAAAAAGTTCAGACGAAATATTGAGACGAAAAATTCAGACGAAAAGTTAATTAATCGAAGGGAACTTCGTTCCATCCGGGTGTCCCTTGACACCTCTCTTGTGTTTTTTTATGTATCTATATGACAGCTGTTTACAAACTGTGATTTGTTCAAATTGAAAGAGATAGCAAAGATATATCCCGATTAATAATCTGTATTTTTTACCGACTTCAAAAATGAGTAAATAGCACATATAAATAATAGGTAGTATACAATTAATACTAAATTTTTATTATTTTTTACTTTTTAGTTTCGAAGTCGGTTTTTCATAACGTAGTTATTTTTATTAAAATTGAAAATTGAATGTTTTTATGGGATAAAGCGACAAACATCGTGACAGCGCATTTTTATATATACAACATAAAACTAACGTGTTATACTTGAACCACGGTAATTAAATTATCGTTACAGATCCAACAGTGAATTTGTTAAGTAAATTAGGGTAATGGGACCAAATATCTACTGAAAACAATACATGGAAATACCTAACATTTCTCATGCCGTCACTCACGTTGAACTATACGAGTACCATATCCACTGAAGCTATTGCGAGGCACATTGTAATATTCCTGGCAATAACGTCTTAATCAAGCGCACACATTCCTTTGGCCCTGATCACAAGTTACAAGACATAATAACAGGGTAAAAGCCACGCGAACGAGGGGCTTGTTTGAATGTAACGTTTCCTTTGATGTCAAATTTGTAACAGTTACGAATTTAAATCATAAGACTTAAGCCAAGATATCTAGTAATGCGATGAGCACTTTAGAAACAGTGAGAGGAAGAAAGAAAAATGCCTATGTCGCCGGTCTTAATGTAAAAGTAAAGTACTTTTTTTTTAAACCAACACGCCAAGTCAACTTCACAGATCGAAAATTTGTGTCAAGAAAGTACCTCACCGAAAAGCCTTCAATTAGGTAACAAATTGTAAATTAATTTTCATTCGCTACCGTCCATAACGCATAGATACAAAAAGACTGTATTTTTAGTTGTATAAAATATATTTTATGGAACTCTTGGTTTTCGAATAATTAATTTTTAAGCGGACTACTAATTTGTAAGCGGACCAACCAATTATTCATATCTTTTTAAAACACTTTTGTTGTTTTACAAAAACAAAAAGTAATCTTTTTAGATACGAAATTAATTTTTAGACTCGCTTTTTATTTTCATACAACAAAAAAATTACAGCTTTAAAATTTTATTTTATTTCTACCCTGCCATCCTTAAACTGTTTCACACAAATTTTTCAAATTGAAACTACTTTACGCGATAGATTCCCACGCTAGTAAAGTGTGGTTTGCAACTGTGGTTTAGTAGAGTATTATTTTTAATTACAAATCAAATTGGCGCTACGGTATACGATTAATAGTGACCTAAAGCCCCAAAACCGTTTGACATCAAACATGTTATGTGTAATTTTGCTAATTACATGCCACTCGCAACCTTTGATGGCGGAATTAATATGTGTAATGTATCTTACTACACATACGAGAATTCGTAGAATTATGTTCGGAATTGAAAGTGAAAGCCATATTTATAATTATAAGAAATATTTTATCACAATTTATACGTTCTTACCATTTGACTGGCCTAGTGGTTAGCTGGTTAGAGACCCTGCTGCGAAACCGGAGGTCGCGGGTTCGAGTTCTGCCCAGCACAAATATATCTGTGACGAGAGCATTTGTTTCTTCTGTGTAATAAACAAAAAAAAATATTTCTGTTAAATGATCAATAAATCTATCACCCCCATAAATACGATTGAATGAATATAATCGCCAATATATTTTTTATTTATTCACACTGATTAGCGACTAACTTCGGACCGATGTTTCGAGACTGCAACCGCTGCAACTTCACACTGTTACTTTAAAAAAATGACGACTTTTAAAATTTCACTCTAATCAATTTTTCATAACGCACCTAAAGAACTTATAACTTCAAAAATCGCGCGCGTATAACTTCAAAAATCTGTATAAGCATTGTGTTTTATGTATTATATAATATATTGATTGTCAATAGTACTGAACAGAGAGCTGTGATATTTTGAAATTTCTTTATAAGCATACAATAAAAGCATGAAGAAACTCGACCTCAAAAAGAAACTCGACCGCGTCTAAGTAGAATCGTTTGTTGCATTGCAGCCCGATTTCGGAGTTACGCGAATTCCTGTACCTGTCGTAAACCTTCCAACGTTTATTGCATATTGAAATTGTCAAAGGAGTTCTGCAATATTGGGTACCTAACAGACGGTTTGGTGTAGAATTTATATATCGTACGACAAATATAAGTTAACTTTATTATAAAAGCGAACTGTTAGTAATTAATTTATAATTATATGTTTATATCTCTAATTTATACGCCGTAAAAGACAAAATTGGATTGAACTAAGAACTTTGTAAGATCTTCGAATGTACCCATATTTGTGCAAATAAATGTCTTTCGTCTTTTGTCTTTTCATATTGTATATAACTACGATTGTCATCGATGTCAGTTGGTTGTCGGCGATTAAATGGCTACAAGAGATTTACGTGTTTTCTTATTAAATATGCGAATACATAACAATAACACCCTGTATAGTATATTGGAATAGGACGCTAGCTGCAACTGGCAGGATACAGACGACGTGATAACCATCATTGCTCACCGTCAGCGGACATTCTATCTGTTAATTTTCAAGAATGAAAAGAAAAATAAAGTGAAACGAGAAATGTAAATTATCTTAACTGATGTTTTTTATGACTTATAATAGATAAAAATAAAAAAAAAAACAATAAATAAATATGATTGAACATAAATAAAAGCATACTATTTCGTTAGTATAATAAATATAGATAGCGATCGCGGAGAATTTTATCATAATAAATAAATAATTAACATGTCTATTTCTCAAATTTGTACGCCGCAAAGGGCAAAATATGGATTGAACTAATAATATTCTAACATCTTTAAATGTTCCCATATTGGTGCAAATAAATGTCTTTGTTTTTGTCGTTGTCTTGAGAGAGCACGTGACGGCAAGACAGCGTCATGTCATTTGCCGTCACGGCACCGAGCCAGTGTTAGCTTCGGACTATCTTCAAATATGCACAAAATATTTCAGACTTTTTAACTCTGTTGATAGGTTACTTATAAAAAATACCTTAAAAGCTTTTAAAGCGGTAAGCCCAAAGTATTGTTCAGTCCAAATTACAAGTTCAATATTAAATTAGGCGAAATTATTGTTATAGAAAACATTGTACTTTCTCTGAACAGACGTAATCCCCTTTGCGATGTTATTACGTAGCGAGAAGGGGATTTAATTAAATTTGGCCATAAGTATCAATTTAGCGTCCATTAGCGGCGTGATATTAGAGGCGAGTTGCAATTAGTGGCCGATTTAATAAGAAGAAATAATCAGTAGTCTAATATACGCGATCTGTTCTTTGAAGACGCTTGGCACAAAGAGTTGGTGTTCGAGAAATTTGGGAGTTCTAGATCATGCTGTTTTAGATACACCAAAGCCGATGTAAGCATCGAATGTGGTGGGGAAACTTTGATATAAATATGCAGGCTTACTAAACGGGGTTTAATATTTTTGCGGTCTAGCTTTGGTTAATATTTAAGATGTTAATTTTTTAAATTTAAATAGTAAATAGTTTTAACTTTGATGTGTAAACTTTGTACACCGCCTTTAGTAAAATATGTATTGATGTAAGAATTTTATAATATCTTTTAGTGCTATTTTTCTTTGACCTTCAATAGTCCAAGTATTTGAAGAAGTTGAAGACTTCCTTATTGGAGTAGCTTAGGTTTACTGGAAAAATAGAAGTAAATATTGATTACATGTTAATAGCGTTTTTCACATATTAATTCTGAACTTTGCTGGTCCAAATATGGACAGCCAGAAAATACCTTGTTTAGCATGCTGTGGTGTAAGATTTTCAGTAATAAAAAGAGCTTTTATAACGTGATTTTGGTTTTATTAAGAGAGAAAGTTTATACACGTACAATTCAAGTGACAGTTAGAAAACGAGAGTGCTGCCAGTATATCTAGTGGCAAAATTTTTAAACTAATTAGGTTCCACTTCTAACATGTGGTGACAATATTTTTTTAAATACAGCTAAAAACAGCAGATTTATAAGTGTTAGTCAAAAGTTCTCAAGCACAAACATTACTACACAAGTAAAGGTACTTCTAAGTTTGGCTGGAAATGAGCGTAATACCTACAAACTAACTTTGAATTGCGTATCTCTTCAGCGCCTTTCAAAGTCTTCACATACGTCAACAGTCTCGTTGGAGACCGCTAGCGATAAACTATTATATCGCTTACCAAGCGATGCGCATTTTAGTCGTATATAAAAAAAAAACTCAAACATCGCCTAAGGAAAATCGATGTTGAAAAACTCATTAGTGAATGGAAATTTTAACGTTTTTATTACCTCTTGTATAATTGTAATTAGTACAGCACTTTAATTAAAAGAC
>DWQT01004524.1:0-11123 GCA_018244895.1 Myscelus amystis hages
AACATCACGCTAAGATGAATAGGAGAGGAGCAGCAATAAAAAATATTTCGACAACGGCAAAATAGTTTATATAGCAAAGCATCGTTTGCCGGGTCAGCTAGTATACAATAAAAATAAAATGTACCTATAAAAATTAGTTAAAGGTTAAAAATAATGAAATACCAGTGACAGTCCATTATTATAAATGCGTTTATTAAATCCAAATACTTAAAAGCTTAAAACAGCACGGAATAAACTAATAAACACACACTAATATGGAAACCTAAATAATTTTTCATCCAATACACGAAGTCCTTTCGAAACACCTTCCCTCTTACCCATTTAATTAATCCATTGTCTCCCCAGACATTATAGTATTGTGTTTCCGGATTATATTCTCCATTTTGGATTTTAATGAGTTCCATAAAGTATACGTTTTGTATTATGAGAAGTCGTAACAAGAGTATGTGGAGTACAATAGAATTTGCCGCTGTGAAAATGTAACGTAAAAATGGTGTAAATTACTGTATATTCTCTTATCTCTTGCGTGTGCACACGAAAATAGGATTGTACATATAAAGTTATGTATACACTGTACAATAACATTATCCCAGTATTTATCTTTCCTCTTATTTCCGTGGAAGTAAAAAAAACTAGAGACATGTAGGCAGTTATTTTCCAATTGATAACATTTGGTATTTGAGTTTCAATCTCTTAAAGACGCAGAGTTATTCGATTTAAAACGAACGACTGCATATAATAAAACGAGACGCAGAACTTTTAAAATCCGCTTCAAAAATTTCAAATTTAAACTGAACAGATAGAACCTCCCACTCATTAGTGGAACAATGGCGATATCTGAGAAAATGAGATGAGAAGTAATAATGAGGGTGCTGCGATTATTAACATTTTATTAAAATCCTACCTTATTTTATGTTTACTTAGCCTTATTAAAATTAAAAAAGTAAAATTTCTATTTGACATCTTTAAGTTAATTCGCATTGAAATTGTTTAGCTCTATTTAATTTGAACAAAGAATTCTTTATCTAAACTCAATCAAATTTACATACAATCATTTTCATATACAACATTATTGGTATTTCCATATTATGCGAATAAGATTCGCCACAGTTGGGTTATACGGTAGAGTTCCTTAACACAAATGCAATAACACACAAATTCCAAATTTAAATTAATGAACAGCGCTTTGTATAACTATATTTGATTGTAGATAGCCGTAAAATGTACTAAAACCGAGAACTTACGGAAAATAAAATGAAAATCACTTAAATTTTTATCGGCAGGAAACTTTTAGCTTTGAAATTTTAAAATTTCGTTCGCGGCTGCCTCGTTCATTTCCCCGCAACTCACGGCCCAGCCTCAATATCCGTTGCATCCAGTATGCAAGGAATGCGCCGTTTCGCGGAGTAATCAAAACCAATCTATTCCCGACGCCGAAAATTGTTGCAACGTTACATTTAACGGTCGAGCGAGGTTATATTAATGAAGCAACGAAACTTTGGTACCACGCTCCTGCTGATATTATATTTCAGGGCTGCAAGGTATACAGGATAGCCTAGTGGTTTGAAATTCAGCCTCTCATTCCAGGCGGTCTGGGTTCGATTCAGGCACCTCTGATTTACCACGTGCGTTTTATAAGCAAAATTTAAATTTCACTTGCCAAAACGGTGAAGGAAAACATCGCGAGGTAACCTGCACACCTTAGGGGTGTTATAAGTTTATATAATATTTTCTGAGGGGTGTGAAGTCTACCAATCCGCATTTGGCCAGCGTGGTGGACTATGGTTAAGTGGTTGGTGATACCGTAACCGCGGTTGAGGTTCGATTTCCTGCTACACCATTGTTTTGTATGTTGATCACGAGTATTCAAATCATGTGTTAGATTATCTATGTGTTTAAATTTTTTTAAAAAAGGTCATTCAATAGTTATCTGGTTGCCGTGATACAGTTCACATTTAATTTGGGTCAGATGTCGCTTAAATTACATCCAATATCAGAGACAATTCTTCAAAAATTCTAATGTTTAGGGCGTTTGAAAAGGACGGTATTCAGAAATTAATAATTCGGCAAGTCGCGCGAGGGCAAATCACGGTTTGATATCGCATTTCAAAAGGAGCATTTCAATTTAAATCTACTTCAAACGGACCTCCTGAATGGGAAAACATAGAAATTTCAATTTCAATTCCACAAATGAATAAACTATAATGAAAACACACGCAAAGTAATAACAATAATAAAATTAAAATAAGACTGAGCAGAGCCTCTGATATTATAACGAAATAGCTGTAAACTTATACGATATTTTTTCTACTCACGAATTATTTGTGTCAGGTGGGAATCGAGCCCACGATACCTATCAATCGAACTACAGAACCGACAACCCGAAAGGTAAACAGCAGAAAAGGCGTTTTAAAAACCTTTAATAATTTCCATGCGCACGTTTTGGAAATATATTTTTCATGTTCACCATAAAGCGTAAAAACTCATGTTTGAATACTTAAAGATGTAAGGTACACGTCACACTAACACTGAACTTAGCAGTTAATATTCTTCCAACCTCGTATTATACTGCCGTTGATTACGGGTCTGGTCACATAATGGTACTGTTTAAGACCAAGTTTACAAGCCCTTTAATGATGGTTTAGTGAAAAGTTGTCACGCCAATGTTTGCCGCCAATTACTCGTGCATATAACTTTAATTTAATGCATTTGTATATTCAATAGGGTTGTGCAAAAAAATACATTTACAAAAATATAACCTATAATTTTTTTTTCAATAAGAGACTAGCAGAAAGTGCCTAAAAACATCGTAACCATTAAACTAAATCACTACTATATTGACATTTTGTTTTTGTTTTCAATCGTCTGTAGCTTACATCGATGGTCGAACGCGCGAGTATGAAAATGATCATAAAACGTCGTCAAAATCTCTCATCGAATCGCGCACATTTTGTCAAATCCGTTTCTTCGCGCTCTTTGTGATATTCAAACGTTTTAGAACGTCAAAGGTTAAATTGCTTTTCGGCTATGCGATCGCACGAAATGATGAGAACAGGTGAAATTTTGAAATGCTGTGATTGTTTTGTCGAGGAATAGATTTTTGGAGGAAGGAGGACAGGAATGGGAATTTGAGATTTTCGGTGTAGTGTCGTTTTCAAGTGAATGCAATTTCCCATACACGTAGTGTAGCTAGCGATAAAAAAGTGTAATAATCATAAAAACAATCATGATTGGAGACAACACGACACACTGCCATCCGATTCCAAAAAATGCAATTATATGCTTGTATTATTATAACTGCACAGCTGATACACATCTATATACGAGTAGTTCCAGCCTATGCATGCACAGTGTATATTTAACAGAAACGATCTAGCGTTTTTTAATACACTCACACATAGTATCAATTGTGATTATCACACAAAAGTTTGCTCTAGATGGTAATCAAACCCACGACCCCCGGTTAAGCACTCAAGTTCTTCAACCACTGAATCAAGAGGATATAGATTGGCACTAGCTGCAAAAAGTGGGTTACCTTGAACGGCAAAGGTCCTGCAAAGCTATCTTTGATGGATTACGATTTTTTTATTTATGAATGGCAATAGCAATCAAAAAATTAATTTCTGACTTCCAACAGCGCAGATTCCAAGTGACAAAAACACGGTCGTACGCCGAATGCAAAAATTGTCGCAATTCCGATGCTTTTGTCGGAAACGAAAACCCAAAAAGCTTCGGTGTGCTTTATCTTTTTCCCACTACGGTGGCGCGGAGGACTTTTTCTATTCCATTCCCGAAATCGTTGGAGGACGTTTTTATTGGGATTTTCTTTAGAAATTTCATTTCAGCGAACCCATCGACTGTGTAGTGTATTTGCTTAGATTCCGATAGAAAAAATGAGATGTAAATTGATTCTTATCAACTTACAACAATGAAAACGTTAGATGAAAATAAATCAGAATCAATTTTAATCTCACTTTAATTTATATTTTCTTGCAAACATATTTATTATTTAATGTTCATAATATAAATCAATTTTCCTCTTAAATAGAAAGACGCATGAGAAATATCAAATATACGAGTAGTAGAATGCGGAAAGCGAGACAACGTAGGCTAAAATTGTGTTCATATATTCGTCTTTCAAGACGTACCGTGCATGAGATCCGAGAAACGTATTAGATATGCATATGTACATCTTTATCTTTACATAGTATAAAACGAAGTCGCTTTCGCTTCCTGTCCCTATGTATGCGTAGATCTTTAAAACTGCGCAACGGATTCTGATGCGATTTGTTTCAATAGATAGAGTGATTCAAGAGGAAGGTTAACATGTATAACTAGCTTTTGTCCGCGGCTCGCACGCGTTGTAATACAGAATTTCTTAATGGCCATAAGTAAGAATGGGTATATGAATTAAGATATTCCAAAGATAGCAGGAAATTTTCACGGTGTAGGGAAGTGGGAATTGTTTTACTTCGGATTAAACGCACGCGAAGCCGCGGGCAATAGCTAGTATTATATATGTTACACTAGCGAGAGTTACCATATCATATATTGCGAAGATAAACTTGCTATCTGAAAGCAGTGTATGTTAACGGAAATAGATATTATAACGATGCATTGCGCAAACACTGCTGATATTCGCTTCTATGCGATCCCAATTTTCGGTTCGCGGTGTAATTCGACTGGCCTCGTGGTGAAGTGGCTAGCGACCCCCCAAACCGGACGTTGGGTTCGATTCCCAGACGGACAAAATTTCTGTGATCAGCAAATTGTGCAGTAAGCACGTACATACATACATATGTATGTACATAAGTATGTTTATCAACTATTACCATAACAGAAGGGTTTAATTGCTCAATTAGCAATCAGACGACCATAATTAAACATTACAATATTTTTTCATATATGTTGGAGCCACTCCATACTTCGCTGAAGAATATATTGTAATGATATTTAGATATTATATATTATTTATTAAAGCGGTTATTACAATAAAATTAAAGGTAATTAAATCGCCCTTTATGGTAAATTTTGTAAATCTAAACACGTGTGTGAAATCGAAAACAGTATGAGATCACGTAGCAGAGAAAACTGAGTATATCCATACATATGTATATATGTTCGGGTTATAAGAATTATAGTTTCCTCAAGGCGCCCCGGCACGTATGACTTGCGTCGGTTTTCATGTCGAGTCAATATCTCCGTGCAGGGAGTTGGTAGAACCGGATATCTCTCTGTTATTTACTATAGCATAGTTCTGTTAGACGTAAATGTAAGTTTGTTTTGATTTCTGCAATATTCTCTGAATTAAGGCTAAACATAGATTAGATGATACTCATTATATATAAGGAGTTGGCGCAAAGAACTAGCTAATGAGTTACGTCGGTATCCCTATTGAGTCAGTACCCCTGCGATGAGAATTAGTATAACCGGTTTATACCGGTTTGTTTATACAAACCATGATAAATTTTAGTTCATTGCAATTTTACATTCAATTTGTAGAATAATTAATTTTCAATGAAGTGTATAAATCATTTTGTATTATATTAATTTAATTAGTTTAATTTGCTATAGTAATCATTCGACATATTATGTTATTTGATTTATTAATTTTGTTTCACATGTAATCTGCACTCATAACCAAAACAACACAAAATATGAGTTAATTATTTATATCCAGTTGTACATTATGTTATCATATAATTCGATGATAAGGAATACACGGGTGCTTTTATGTTAAGTAAAAGTTTCATTAAAAGTTTTGTTTCATTTCAAAAGTTACTTTAATTTAGATTGGTTAAAAAAGGACACATGTTAATAATCAGAAGTTAATTTTCCTTTGCGTTGCAAGGAAACGCGCTGGAAAGTGCCGTACAGTGGAGTGCAGTCTAACATGTTACCACGCATTCATCGAAAATGCATTTTGACTCATTGCATTGAACATTCCCAAGGTATTAATTGAAAAAAGAATTATTTGGTTAGTCGGTTACGTAATTTTACTTACTTTCAAATAACAATAAGTCTTATGCAGCGTCGTGATATCATTACCATCTGGCGTAAAGCCGCGTGCGGCTGACGCCGCGACTCTTACCGTTGATATATAGCCTGATAATTTGCTTTTGTTACTGCCATTCGCTTAACAGTACAAAGAGCCGTGTTCCAAACCCCAGTCTTAATATTTTAGACGTCAGATTAACTAGAAATTGTCGAATGAACAACCCAACGATAAAAGTATATACTATCGTTTAGTTTTATCAAACGTGTTTGATTATGTATGGAACTGGCATGTTGGTTAAGAGGTTTGTGGTCTTGGTGGAATTGAATGTTGTGGGTTCGATTCCCGTCCACGTACAATATTTGTGTTATGAGCATTGAGTCTTATTTGTTCTGCTGTCTGAATTAAAATCTATCCATCTATGTGTTAAGTGAAAATGTAGTCATTTTAGACAATTTAACACACAGTTGTCCCATACCAAATTAGGTCACTAACTGCTTATGGTAACCGATCGGCTGTTAAAAATACGTATATTCATACTATATATTACGTATATTTTTATTATACCCACTTATATAACAAAGAGAAGTGTTTTTCCTGTATGGGAATCGAACCAGCGACTTCGAGACAGATTTCAAAAAACTAAACAATCCAAAATCCAATCCAAGACACGCTGAACAACGCGTGCATTTCTCGCACTGGACGGCGAGCTAATGGATTATTCTCGATAAATTACGCTCAAGAGGAGGAAAGTAGATTCTGTTGTAGGTACTCGTACATTCGCACTGACGTAAGTAATTGTGTAATATTTCAGGGCACGACGCTATTTAAGGGAGCATGATCTGTTCTGATACTGAGATGCTGTTTTTAAGCTTCACATAACATGCTCACATATATACTTACTCGACTGGTTTCTTGGTTGATTTGAGTCCCCGATAACTAAGATCGTGGGTTCGATTCCCACCCATGAAAAATTGGTTCAATGAACACATGTGTTTGTTCTGTGTTTGGGCGTAATAAAAATATCTATGCAAGTGTTATATGATATGTATATTATATATATGTATGTATATGGGCGGCTGAACCGATTTAAATGGGACTTTTACTGGAAGAGGTTATAGGGTGACGCATCAAGAGTCTCCGAAACCGGCGTATGCATGAAGAGAGTGATGGATCTGGATTAAGCACTAGACGTTTGTGAGACAGAGGTATTTCGCACTCGGGTGCGCCCTGCCTACCCCGTTAGGGATCTGGCGAGTTGGCTATGTATGTATTTTTTTCTAGCCCAGCAAACAGGCAGACGGGCCACCTGGTGGTAAGTGGTCACCGTCGCCTGGACACCTGCAACATCCGAGGGGTCGCCAACGTTGCCGGCTTTGGAGGAGTGCTCTTTTTGCGCCTTTCTCGAAGAGCACCATATCGTAACGCTGCGGGAAAACCTCTGAAGGAAGTTCATTCATTCGTGTTATCATTATCCCGAAATTAGCGACCGGGAAGTACGAGTAACCCCGCGGGGCATAGCTAGCGACAAATAAATCCCCCTAAAAGTATCTATTACTTAGCCTTAGTGCTCATGTTCTCGTCTGCGCGGCGGCATTCCCAACTCTTTAATATAAATTATTCGGGCCACGTCGTCCAACAATTCGCGGATTTATGAAGCTACGTGCCTAGTCCTATTCACTGGCGCGAGTCATAAGCGGTAGCGGATTACAATATACCAACTTTTGCCCCCGGCTTCGCGCGCGTTTAGTTCGCAGCAAAACAATTCCCCTTTCCCTATACCGTGAAATTTCCTGCTATTATTGGAATATCTAAATTCATATACAACATTTCTACTTATTTCCATTATGAAATTCTGAATAGCAACGCACTTTATATATTAGTATAGATTAGAACATGGTCACAAAGCCATTTCATCCCAAACTACGTAGAGCCTTTACTGTGATGAACAGTTTGCTAATAAACTGCATATATACATACTATATAGTGCTTATGTAAATATTTTTAAAATAGTCAGATAAAATAAACAGAAGTGATGACCACAAAAAAATTGACCTGGGTGAGAATCGAACCAACGACCTCTGTTTGAACAGTCAGGATCTGTGACTACAGGACCAAATGCGCAGTGAAAGGTAAGGTAGATTTTGAATTCAGATGTTTTGATTTTTCATAATTATAAAGCAGGTTAATTAGTATTAACATTATCATCTAGTCTTTAATCGTTTTATCTTTTGTCGGCCTCAAATCGGTGCCAACCTAACCCATTATCTCATAGAGGAGACCCAATAAGTATGGTGGTAAACAAAATTACCCTAAAATGGTCACCGAAAACGTTGACATTGCCATTTGATAGCAAATATGGCAGAATTTTCACACAAACACAATATCTATGAGAATATAATGATTAATATTTTAATTCCTACAATATCTTCCTGCAAAGAACATTAGAAAAGGGTTTTTCTACCTTCACAAAGTTATTGACTAAAACTGTACTGTAATATACAGAACAGTAGAGTGGAATAATTTATTAACCCTTTGGTGTAGTGGTTAGGCAATGTGACTGATTAAGTCGTGAGTTCGGATGCTCAGGAAAATTTGTCCGTTTTCAGTTCTATTTGGGATTAAATGGTCGTGTGAATTTAGTCAAAATATTACTTGGGTAATAGGCGTTCAGTTCGCTTTTTGTTACTTATATTTTATTATGCTGTAAATCAAAGAATAAATAAATAAATCAAAAAGCATGTTGAGGTTCGTGAGATCGTGGTCTACTCTTGTCACGAACATTGAACTAAGCAGTTAAGTTTTCTATCGAGTGAATTAAGCCAAGACTAAGAATCAATACTTGGCTCTACGCCAGGACTATTGAAGTACAGTATTACTCTTGATCTGCCATGAGACCCTTGTGAATTGTTATTGAATAGATTGTGGAAGTTATGTAAAACTTTTCGCCTTTCGTGAGTCGCTGTTTGAGAATGGACAGTGGTGTCCGAACGTGAAATAATTAAAGGGAGCATTTTATTTCCTTTGGAATATTTAGTATTAATTATAGTTTCGTTAACAGCAAAATATATCAGCTGATAATTCAGCAAAGTATGGCTTAATCATATGCAATGATGATGACACATTCAACAGTATTCGATTCTATAAATTAATTGCCATTTGTCAAGCAAACCACTTACTATGTATACCACTTACTATGTATACCACACACCTTCATACAAAATATTAATATATTTTAAATTTATTCCATATACTTACATGTAGACGTAACTCCGCGATATAAACTAATACATATTTCGTATGAAACCCACGATATTAATAAAACTGGATTTCATAACACGTTCTAGATCTGCCAAGGAATCTCATTCACGCCAGATACCTCTCATTACATTTAATTATCGTATGTTCATCCGAATTTGGAAGGCTCTTTTTATGTGACGAGAATAACCAAGGAGCCTCCAGAATCTATTAAATAAAGATATGAGACTATTGATAATTCTTAGTTAAGTTACGTGTTAAATACATATATCACTTGATTAGTATTCATTGCTAAGAGTCGTAGTAGTAACAGTCAGTAGTAGTAACAGTAACGTAGTAGTAACAGTCAGTAGTAACAGTCGTACTATTCATTGCTAACATTGCTAACAGTCATGTAATAGAATTGTTAATATATTGTAATATATTTGTATTGTATTATATTGTATGACTTTATATTAATACTGTGATTATACAGGATTGTTATTATATTGCTGATTATTAGTATTATTGTAGTACAAAGAGTTTACAACTATTATACATCTATACTTAATAATATAAAGCTAAAGAGTTTGATTGTTTGGTTGTTTGATTGTTTGAACGCGCAAATCTCAGGAAATATTGGTCCGATTTGTAAAGTTCTTTCAGTGTTAGATAGCTCATTTATCGAGGATGCCTATAGGCTATATAACATCACGCTGAGATGAATAGGAGAGGAGCAGCAATAAAAAATATTGCGACAACGGCAACATCATTTATATGCCAAAGCAACGTTTGCGGGGATAGCTATTATATTGTCATAGATTTGAACATGAATTTAAAGTACATTAGACTAAATCCTCAGAACGACAAAGCGAAAGTGATTGACAGTCAATGTCATTTCTTACAACACTTTAAGACCCCTGATTACACAAACATGAGAGGCTTTCAACTGTGGGTAATACCTGCCGCCATCAAGGATAATAGAGCCTGGATTGAATTGGATAAGAGCCAACTATACTCGTAAGATTTCGAGAGCAGTGATAGCCCAGTGGTTGGCAATTCAGCCTCTCATTCCAGGGGTCTGGGTTCGATCCCGGCACTTCTGACATACTACGTGCGTTTCATAACTAAAATTTAAATATCACAAACTTTTATTATTATATAAATTGAAATACAATTTGACTTTAATAAAAAAGATGAAGATAAATTAAAATTAAAATTAAAATATAATTTCAATTTTCCATCTTAATTTGCAGTCGATAATTCTAAATTGTTTCGTAACGGATATACATATATGTAAGTGAAAGCTAGTTCTGTATAAATCTTTTTCAAATTATAAGACACAAACTTTTTACCAAATACCAGTTTGCATTTATCATGGTAATTAGATGAGAATTTAATGTATTGCATTAATTCTGTTGATCAATTCATAAAAACAGCTACGAAGGCTGTTACGTGGCGATTTTAAACAAACCGAAGTACTTTTTGGAACGTGTCTTAGGTAGTATTTAAGTGATGGGATAAGAGCTTTATCAAACGGCTCTCAACTCGGCCGCCCAAGTGCTCGGGTATTCTTATTTGCATGATTATTTAATTTTATGCTCTGTCACGATGTTGTGACGGATAATAATAGACCATAAGCCCGGATATTAACCCAGTAAAGGATGAAAGAAAATTTCATGTGAGTTTCGTATAAATTTTAAATATTATAACGATATAAAAAGATACGATAAGTGGCAACCTTATGACAAATCAACCTTTTAATTAAGGTTTTATGTTGAAGCATATTAGTTAACAGTGGCTACGTTTGGATTGGAAGGCTGTGTGATAAAAATGCATATATATATATATATATATATATATATATATATAGCGCGAGCGGAAGAGCGGT
>DWQT01004525.1:0-11171 GCA_018244895.1 Myscelus amystis hages
GTCATTTCCTTTTTTACGCATACCTATCAAACCTTTAACAACAAGAATGTTTGCAGTCTTCTTAACGCAGTCTTGTTTACTGACAGGGCATCATAAACCATAATGTAGATAATGTCTTAACTTACCATGTTTAGGATGATTCACGGGATGGTAATAGAAAAATATGTAAGCAGAAATACATATAGTTAGGATACAGCTTAATTTGTTGATCTTATATCGTTTCAGTGTTATTTTTAAATTTGTTTGGTATTCATAAGAAAGCGAAATAGGTTTAATGTCCATTTACCATTCTTAAAATATATATAGCGAAGAGGTAGCGGGGAAATAAACGAATAAATGTGCAAATGTGCAGTTTTATTATATTCACCAGACATAAAGCGTCAGCTGACGTCAACTAATATATACCGTGTTTAATTCAATGCGAGTTTGGTACCTACTACACGCCTACACACACTTACCGTACCCCCAAAATGAGAGCACAATATTGCGAATACGTTGCTTAGCGACATAATTACGAGTGAAGATTGTTCAGCAACGTATACCTATGAGTTTCAATCACCTTTCGCCAATTTCTCATCACGAAATAAAAACTTTTAACAGTCTACGAAAAGAGTCTACGAGAATAACAATAATTATAGTGATTTGAAAGTCAGCCTTGTTTTGTTGTTTGTTGTGTGTGAAATAAGTGGTGAGACTATGGCCTAACACTTCGCTATGAAAGGAGATCTGTCCCAGCAGTGGACCAAAAAAATTGATAAAATAAAGCTGTGTTAGGCAATGATATCTATGTTATTAGTAAAGAATAGGAAAATCGTAAATACCTACATAGGAACATGGCGAATAACGTGTTATTTATCATTTCAACTGTTTGTCTTTGAAAAACAAATTTATATTTACGTAGTAGTTGGTTCATAATTTGATCTTCATTTGAATGGAGGAGGCGGAATGGCGGTCAATATAATGCACCTCGTTATATCTTGATCGCCAACATAATGAAGCCTGGGTGTCTTTGTCTCGCATCCTGTTCACCCCTTGAAACACTGTCATTAACAGAGGTCGTTATTATAGTTGTGATATTATTAATGAGTTCTACAGTTCTGCAACGTAACAAATATGTAGTTCCAGTAACGATGTCACGTTTAAAAATGCTGCTACATAGAACGTATAATGCCTACCCACTGACTACGTATTTGATGAGAATAATTGAGCGTTAATTTTTTTTTAAAGAACACATTTAAAATCCATACATTTCAAGAAGCTTCACTACACATCTTTCTATGCGAAAATTATTTCCAAATATTACTCAGGTACGATATTATACGTGTATAAGATAGACAATAAGATCACTTCCATAAATACATTGGGAACAGTGGGATGAAGTGATCAGATTCGTATAGGTACATTTCTATGTATGTCTAAATAATAGTGAACCGTGCATGCGCACTGTGCAGGCGAAGCGATGAGCGTGGTGAAACTTGACGGAGCGTTAGTGGCATTTGGTGTGCCAAAGGATAAAGACATCCTTGGTACACCCCTTGCCATCATAAAGAACTATATACTCTGCCTATGAGGTGGACTGCAAAAGTCCTCTGAAAATACTTGTGCTAGTGATGTTTTATCAACAATTCACCAAATAATTATTGACATTCTGACTGATTGCAGTGAACGGTTGATACCATATGGAATCTTTATGACACTTGGTTTTTTATTTTATTAAATGATTTAGAGAACAAATTTAAACGTGATAAATTGGCATAGGTTAAATTGATTGTTATCTCAAATGGTCTCCAAACCGCTGCACTTTACAATGTTTTTTAATCAGCTTGAAGTAAGGTCATCCTACCATTATTTGGACTGTTGAAAACAATCTTAATACATTTAATTTGTAGAGTGAAATCTGTTGGTGAATTAATGAATATAAATATACATATTGTGTAAGGTTATGGCCAAATTGGACCAGAAATTCAAATCACGTTACGAGTTACGCAGAATCAATCCACGCCTCTATTCATTTAAGCTACCGTTAACAGCGATCAATCGCCATATGGAATTGGGCGTTGTCTTTTCAGATAAGATTACTGTGAACACTTTGGTCAATAAAAATTTTAAAAATCACACAACATTATCACACACGCTTTTCATGCAAAATATAATGGCATTGTTCAGGAAGCTGCAAACCAATAATACGGGCTGCAAGGTATGTATTTACCCACTGCATTATAAAATATGTATTTAACCACGGTTCAGGACAGCTATGCGTCCGTAATTCTTTAATATGGTCGTTTCACGGTAGCGCTGTCTTAAGGCAGTCCAGTGTTTATAGGAGTACCTATACGAGTTTGAGAAATCTTTAATAGAAGGTATGTTTAGTAACTATTTAATGAGAATGACGTATGATTATTACATCGCCGGGTGTTTTATCGTTTTTCACCTGTTTCAATCCCATGGTAGTTGTAATACAGTTTGACGTCACAGATATTATTGGGATGACGTGGTACGCGTATTGTCTTAGCATAGACGAAATGGGTGGGAAGATGTAGGTACTAATCCTACATATGCTTAATCGCTCTCAGGATTTCGGGCTTTGATGGAACTCTTCTAGTTCTTATTTGAACCTCATTTAAAGGATTCTCCTAAAAGGGTCCTTTTCTCCTGTGATTTCTATTTACCTGTGTATTTACCCACATTGATAGATGGAGCTATCAGGTGTAGATAATCAATGATCTTATTCCAGTAAGTCCTAACATTCTAGAACCTGGAATATAATTTGAAATGTTAAGTAGCTTTATAATAGAAGTTATAGTATTTTATTTCAACAGAAAAGCGCAAAATAGGTATCGTTTATAAGACGCAATCGGTAAAGTAAATGATTTTACAATAAATCGTAGCAAATCGAAATTCCGCTACTTAAAGTGGAAGATATATTGGTGGTAACAAAAAGGTTAACAAGATATTTCATGTAATATTAATATTCAAAAATAGTGAATCTGCAGTGAAATTTCATTTAGCGTACATGCCAAATTTGCACAAATATCTTTAGCAATAGGGACGAAATTGGCTGATTCGCTGTATCCCTTCCAATATTACGAACGTCATATATAAATTATTCAGGTTTTATTCCGTTATAAATTACAAAATTATAGCAAATCCGCTCCCCGTTTGCAGTTATGGTCATTTATATAATGTGTTCAATTTACCGACACCACACCCGTACCGTGTCGTGAACAATTTATGCATGGTGGGACTGGATTATGTGAATATATATGGTACATTAATCCTGATTAACCGAAAACTGTCGCTTCCATATTACACAATAAGGTGTAATTTTTGACATGTACTTTCCAGTACAAATTGGTCAAGAACGCAATTTTGCCCCTCTAATTACAGTGGTATCAATTTTATTCAATAACATAAATATTTACATTTGCTTTATCTACATATGTATTTAACCCTCCTTCCAAACTACCATCAAAAAGAAAACATTAAGGAAATGTTTGACGTGGACGGCTAATCAAGATGTGTACAAAGAGAAACAGACAGATAATATGTCTTATTGCATTAAAAATGTTTTGAGTATAAACCACATAAGTATACTGATATTAGATCGAATACCATGGAAACGATCGAAAAGTAACAAAATAATAAAAAAATCTACAGTACCTATCTATCTCCCTAGCAAATGACATAGTTTTCAATATGGAATCTCAGTTCTTTTTAAATACACTGCAAAACGTTTCCTACATTCCATTTCGAAACGATTAATAGACATGCCCGATTCGCATACTCATGACTGCTTCGCGCTGTCATTGGATTAATCGGCCATTGTTCTTCAACACAAAGCTTATAGTACAAGTATCTGACATTTCGTGGTAGATATTTCATCGAAAGCCAGAATTGGAAGATTATAATTTCTATCAACTCTTATTCCCCTTGCTAGGTATAAGTAAATAAAATTGCTTAAAAACATGGAATTGGTACAATTATGCTGATGAAAATAAAATTTAAGCATCATTGTCTAATTTCTCAAACAATACGGTGCTCTGCTATGCATATGACCTTCTACAGTGAAGCAAGGCAAGCCGAACTAGAAGAAGACAGAAGCGTTAGGATTCCACATTATCAGATTGCGAGTGGAACTTCTCTACCTGTCTATTTGTGCAGGTGACGTGATCATTGAAGTGTCCAAGTACGTGCAGTACCTTAGGCGTACCCTGGACAGACGTTGGGGTTTTGAGGAGCATTTTTAATTGTCTCATCCTCCAGATTCAGAAGGTGCTCTGCACCGATTCCTGCCTAATTTCGGGGGAGAAGGGGAAGAATATTTCTACCTACTCCTGGAGCGGTGCTCGCCACGGACGTTCTGGGAAACGAATGCCCTGGGCTTTCTGCTATAAGAACCCCAACCACGGACAGATGGCTGAACACCAAACCGAAGAGACTCCAGCACTTAATCTTCGCGATCTTGTCCAATTTCAGGGCACTGCTGTAGCTACAAACGCGTCACCTGAAGGTTGACATAGTTGCTGACCGGACACGGCTCAGAGCGGACATGGAGTCAGAGTGAGGGATGTTGATGCAAGAAATAAGGCTAGGTTTCTTTGCTGCAAGTTGCCAAGGGGGCCCCTTCGGAGATTCCGGTATTCACTAGAGGAAGGGGGGGGGGGCGTTAGTGGGCAAAATCCGATATAGCCCAGTGCTCCCCCATGGGAGGGTGCCATGGCACCAAGGTACTTTTGGACGGTTTACAAGCATTGACCTACAGAATCTTCAAAACCGTTGAATATGTAGAATCTATTATAATAATGCATGTTATCAGCAAATGTTATCTAGTTCCCTTTTTCAAAAACGAAAAAATAGCACCGCGCTTAAGAACTCAGCGAATACATTTGCTCAGGCACGACAGAGCGAGCGCCTTAGTAACGACGATAGCTGTAGGGGAAGTTGGCTGTAGAATTGTCGCATTCGTCGGCAAGTTGTTTACATAATTCACAAGACTTGAGAAATAATCCAGGACGGCTTTGTTTAGCGATTCCGTTGCAAAGCCACACGAATTTAGTCAATGTCGATTTTACTTTGGCCCACCACGCGACTGTCTCGGGCAATGTCGGAGACTCGGAAAGGAAATCGGGACAATGAGGGGTTGGCGGCGTAATGCACTGCATCGTTGTTCTATCGCGTCAGTATCGAAGTAGCAGCGATGCAGAATCGGGTTGTAACATCGGCGACTATCGAGGGTTGAAATTTATATAAAACCTAGGACACTTTGTTAAGGGAATGGAACGGGCTCATAGGAACTCATTACATAGATTCGATCAATGTTCGCTTGCGACCTCCAATGTGAAGCTGTATTGTTTGATATATTGCATTATCGATTATTTTCAATGATGTTTACGGTCATACGGGGCGATTATTTAATAAATATAAAATTGTCCATATATCGCGTGTCAATAACTATCTTGTAAATCAAGCATCGAATAGGACTAATATATATCCAACAGTTGCATATTTAAAACCTAAATAATTATTAATTTTTGCTTTTCATTTTTAAGGAAAGGAAATTTTTAATCTATTCAAATACTTGAAGACAGAAGACATGTGACAAAATTATTCATGTTACTTTCTTTCCAATTTTTAAAACATTAATTTCTGTTTTTGGTCGTATTATTCGAATCTCTCTAGCTCATAATATGCTTTATGTAGCTATGTAATATACATGTTCAAAATATAGGTCTCCTAGCTTATCTGGAAGACAGTTATAGATCTATTACAAAATTGCTTCCGAATAGTCAAGACCGAAGAGAATTTCATAAAAACGAAGTAAAATAGCGATGCTGCAGAAATTGCATTTGCGAAGCACAGCCGGGTACCGTATATTATATCAGTGCATTAAGATCACATTTTTATTTCATATTCAAATATATTATTCACTACGATCGAGAGTATGAAGTAACTATAAGTAGTCGTGTGTATAAAGACGATTTTTTTCTGAAGAACCAGTTCTAGCAGACGAAAAAATCTTTTGGCCAATTGCAAGCTATCTTTTCTTACGATTAAACATGTATTTTGAATTTTAATATTTGGTCACACGCTAAGGATATAATATTGGGACTCTCATATCTAGGTAGTGTTGTAAAATTTTGCTAATAATTAATAACAAACATTATTTGTAAATAATATTTATTTCGCCAGCTGCCGCTTTACTAAATCAAGCGTTGCCAAACATGAGAAAACACATCTACAATTATATAATATTCTCTAGAATCTATTTTTATTTTGATAATATAAAACAATCGCTAACAACAAAATGCGTTATATTACAATATTCAAAAAAAAACAGGAAAACAATATCAATTAACATAGTTCCGGCTACAACCTCAACAAGCGTCCATATACTGGGAAACGTGACAATTAATATTCATCTATCTAATACTCAACAAAAAATTGACTAAACAACAGGTCTAGTTCAAAATCCACAAAACCATATTACCATTAAACATTGTTAGGAATAATATCAATAACAGCGAATTACATTCACCGATTAACATGTGCAAAAATATGCTCACAACTACAATAGACCGTTTCAATTATTTTATATATACTCTTATAATACATAAAAAATATGTCTCACTATCTTCTGTAACGTTAAAGTTTACAATCATGTATATCACAACACATTACTAACATATTGCTTTATGTATGTGCATATAAAATCCACAAGCATCTATATGGATTTGATCGTACAGTGTCTAGAGTACGGTCGATGACTACATGATTTTGTTGTCCACGTTTGGTTTAGATTTTTAATATCGTACAATTTCTCTTTTAATCAAGGAATAAAATAAAAGATAAATTTTCTTTTTTACCGCGCACGTGCTAAATGTGGAATGAACTTCCTTCTGAGGTTTTCCCGGAGCGTTATGATATGGGGCTCTTCAAGAAAGACGCAAAAAAAGCACTCCTCGATAGCCGGCAACGCACTGGCGAGTCGTCGGATGTTTCACGTGTCCATAGGCGACGGTGACCGGTAACCATCAGGTGGCCCGTCTGTCTGTTTGCTGGGCTAGTAGAAATAATTAAAAAAAAAAAAAAACCGTTGTACAGACTACCAGAAGTTCAGTTTGTGACTTACAATTACACATCCACTACATTTATAAAAGCTATTGCACTTTTCTTTCATTCCCCATATAATAACACTGGAATGTTTCATGGAGGGTGATATTAGGTTACAGCTGGAAGCAATTTACTGGATTTTGCTAGAATATTCACATTTTTAATAATTTTCAACAATGTTCACACTTTCGACACAAGACTGTACGCATATTTGGCGGTCACCTGGTTCGCAAGTCACGCCTTGCGTTTAGACATTAACTTTCAGGATCTATTCTTTATTCGATGATCTGAAAACATGAAAAAGGACAAAGTAGTGACCACAGCGTACATTATTGATATCGTACGAGGTAATTGTTTATTATTGAGTTTATTTACAGATATGAAGAATGTTTTCCTCTTGTACAACATTGAAAAGCTACGCTTGTACTAAAAATAAATGTCAGACACATCTATATGCCACATGTTACATGTTACAAGTCTATAATTAAAAAGCCATTTATATATAAACAACCAGTTTTTTTGCTATGTCAAAAGGCAGAGAATTATGGCTGCAAGCATTCCCTTCAATAGATGGAGGCTTGGAGCACACTCCACCACACTGTCCCAGTGCAGATTGGAGATACGGCTCAATTGCCAATTGGAGGGTCGGACGTCTTTAAGCGGCTTTTAAGGCTTCCGACGAGGTTTAACGATTGTTATATAATGATAACAGCCTTGACCGACCATATAACATGCCCTCCTAAGTTCGACCACACACTTAAAAGTTCCCCACCAACGGTCACACATCCAATAGTGCGACCGTACTGACTAAATGAGTGGTTATATAAAGAATTAAACTGGATAAAAAATGAACATAACTCTTTCCGTATTCGCTATACTTACTGTTGCGTGGCAGCACAACGGCTTGGTTGTCGGGAACAGTGCAGCAGTGCTGGTTGTTGTGGAATATATACTGAATGGTGAGGTGTTTCTCTTCGCCAACGGACGGGTCGAAGAACCCTGGCAGTTCAGACTGGAACGGACAAATGAAATCTATAGTTAAAAAAAAAAGAAAAACATCTCCCTTTCTACGTATTCGTTTTCATTACTGTATATTGCGTTCGTTCAGAGAAAATTCCACACAGATCATAACGTAACCAATAATTACATCTGTACCCTTAAGGCAGCCAGAATGCCGTGGTGGCGTACATTATTATCGCGCAGTCATCCAATTTAAAACGGCTTTAACAACAGATGGATTAAACCATCAATTTGACTGCACGCGATTGTCGTTTGGATGTGTGTTTGTATGTCCTTAATGATCTAGAGGAAATTACCAAAGCATTTAATAAACAAACGTAGGCCATTGTTGGTGATGCGATTCGGTATGTCTGATGTTGTTTACACTTACGAGTATTATCACTCAAGACACAATGTACAAAGAGGAATTTAATAAGCAATCACCTCTTGACCACATGCAAGGACTAGAATGAAATTGTCATGTCGGCATTATTTAAACTGTTATTCTAGTCCAATGGTTTGAATCAAAGTGGATCACTCCGACTCTGTCGGTTCAAATCTTGACACACATCTCAGACTTTGCAAGGTTACAGGCGTTTTATAACCTAAAATTTAAATATCACTCAATGAAAGAGTGAATTAAACATTGCAGGAATACCCTAAACATGTTTACAAAATATATAGTCTTTGTGATGTGTAAAGTCTACAAAAGTCAAGTCAAAGAAACAATAAAAGAGCAGAGAAAAGTAGAAGAAGGAGACATTTTAGGCTCATTGCATGATAGATTTATGGGATGTGTTTTGTTTACCTTACTAGCCTCAAGGAGCTCCAGCCTTGAATCCCTAACGAGGCATTGAAGCGGTATGGTGACGTCGATGACCTCGGAGTACGCGGAGGGAGACTCGGGCGCGATGCCGTCGCCAGTTTGCTCCACATTTATCTCGTGATTTGATTCACCTGAGAACAGACGTTGTTACAAACATCACTGGGACCAAGTGTACCTCCATGCATCTCTATATAATAAATCACTAGCTTTTGCCCGCGGCTTCGCGCGCGTTGAAATCGGAGTAAAACAATTCCCCTTTCCCTATACAGTGAAAATTTCCTGCTTTCCTTTGAATATCTAAATTCATATACTACATTTTTACTTATTGCCATTATGAAATTCTGAATAGCAACGCGTGCCAAGCCGCGCCCAAAAGCTAGTATAGCCTTCCTCGATAAATGAGATATCCAGCACTGAAAGAATTTTTTGAATCGGACCAATATTTCCTGAGATTAGCGCATTCAAACATCAAAACAAACTCTTCAGCTTTATATTATATTATTACATAAATCATAGCTACCACTCACCGGAGGGTAGCTTGCCGTACAGTGCTCTCACGATGACCAAGCCTTTCTTTTTCTCTTCGTCGTTCCTGATCCTGGAATATGTCTCGCGCATCAGTTCAACTGTCGCTCGCGCTTGACGTTGCATTTCTTTCAACCTGGAATTTTAACAACAAGGCATGTATGTAGTTGATTTGTCTCTGTCAAACTTCTTTTTCAATACGAGTAACAAACAGTGATCTATGTCTCGATGCATCGAGTGTGTAAAGGGGTTGTCTCTGGAATCTGGAAGATGTCATCCACTTGTCATCGTTTGACTATTTGGCACATAAGTGTATAATTAGTCAGACTCGATATAATGACAGTTACGAACCATACACTTGTTTACATGATACGAACCTTTCAAAGTTAGCCTCCAACGACCTCTGCCTCTCGCGCTCCTGTTTCTCCCTCGCTATGGGATCCAAAACCAACTTCTTCAGCAACATCCAAGACACCAGAGGCACCAGGGTGGCGTAGAACACGGGCGATGGCATTATTTCTTCGCAAAGATGAATCGGAACCACAATGTTTTGCGAGGAACAGGTCCACCTTTGTAAATGAATTAATTTCTTCGTTTAAATTTTGTACCGAATTATTCCACTTGATATTGACATCTTGGGAGTCATTACAGTGTATCAATTAAATTTTAATAGGATTTAATTGGTTAGACTCTACAAAGCCTCAAGGTTAAGGCACCAACTCAATTCCTGCACTATACGTAATATATCTTCTACACATCCTATTACTGGAAATCTATATCTGTCAGACATAGGTTTAAATTTGCTTTCAACATCCCACACAATCAATTGTACCAGATTCAATAGTTATTTCTGTTGTTTATGGATGCGATCTTTCTAGAATATCCGTTATGTAATAGTGCATAATCAAGCTATTATGTGCCATCTTTGTTAGTCCCCTATATGAAGTGTGTTATTATCGGTACCATCTAGTCTAGCTAATTATTTTAATGGTTTCAGGATGTCGTTCGATATTAATTGGTTACTTATTTGCACGTTACTTCAAATGATTATCTCTTGTTATACGTATAAATGTTCTTATAATTAAAGGATTTGTATTTATTTTCATGATTACTAGGTTGCCATAGACACCTAATTATTTGTATATGTTTAGCGACTTAAGTACACTTACGACTGAATAAAAAATTTAGTACATACTAAGTGGTTGAAAATTATGATAGTATTGCCACAACTAAAAAATGATCTAAAAAATCTCTATAGTTCTTGCAAGAATATCTAATAAAATATAGGTTTGACATCCCTGTTTTATAATGGGTACTTTTCACCTTGATACATAATAACTTACTTACTTTAGTTTCAACATGACACCGCTGGGCACCCCGACCATAACCGCTGCGGACACAGTACTGTTTTGTGACACCTTCTTCTCAGCGCCATACTCAACTATTGCACCAAACGTACCAAACCTAAAATAAGTATACACCAATATGACATTTGAATTAGTTACATAATATTTCTCTACCACAAGACTACAATATTATTTCTCCACAAATTTATGTTGTTCTATCTTACTTTTCAGGACAACAAACACTTACCTGTTACGTGTGTTATATTTTTGTGAAAAGATGTATTAAAATACATTTATCTATACTAATAATATAAAGCTGAAAAGTTTGTTTGATTGTTTGGTTGTTTGATTGTTTGAACGCGCTA
>DWQT01004526.1:0-11171 GCA_018244895.1 Myscelus amystis hages
CTGGGTGGGAATCGAACCCACGACCTCCGGTTTCACAGTCAGGGTCTCTAACCGCTCGACCACGAGGCCAGTCAGATATAGGGAAGCAACAGCCACAAGTTTTTCGTTGTTTAAATGTCATTTCTTACGATTTAAGTATTGACTTGATATACCCACCAGCCGTAACTTCTACGCTAAATAATGAAACAGATGTGTCATAACTTGTTTATATGAATAAAAATATCATAAAGGCAAATTCCTGTTTAATAAAGCTCTGTAAAGAGTAGGTAGGTAGAAAAATCATAAAAAAAAGTTTTTTCAATCACAATGATTACCGCTCAACTGAAGAAAATGGTGAAATTATTAATAATGAAAATGTTATCTCACTTGTTTTTAGGCAGATAAGAGGCGATGGTCTATTGATAATTTTGATTGTGAACTTCAAATCCTGACTCGTATCTGCGACAGCAAAGTTAAGTGACGTGATGTTAAATGTCAATATAACTTACTTCCAATAGAAAACACATTAAAACGACGATGCTAATAATAAAGATGATAAAAGGACAAGGTCGCGTGAAGGTGACGTGTCACCTACAACGTGCGTACCAAACGCACGTGTACCAATTCATATAAATATAAATATCTGCTGAGCACGTTTTATTTCGCCCGTACATACGTATATATGGGTACATAACGCTTTGATGTTGTGAGAAATTATGAAAAACCTTCACACGACTGAATGTTCTGTCAAATAAGTGTGATGGGGGTCGAGCAATTTGATCGCCGGGACGCGTGGGCGCTTTGGAACGCACGTGACGTAACCGACACGTGACAACGTGACGCTGAAGCTTACGCCGTGTACGCTATATCACGGCATAGGGCGGCGCAATTTGTCAATCCCTTTGTTGTTGTAGCATAAAGTGACGAAAATGCTATTCGTATAAACGAAACAGCGTAAATGGACTACTTTAATTCAATATTTTTTCTACAAAATATATAACTCGCTGACATTTCATGAATGAGCATATTCTAAACTTAAAGTACGTGCAATTAAGTAACCTTCTCCCTCCTTATTTTATTTTTGTTAATTGTCAAAATGAATTATATAAAGATACATACCGATATTTGACCTTATGTGCTTTCTGCCTACCCCGTTAGGGACCTGGGGTGGTGGCTTAATAATAAAAAGGATTATTAATTATCAAATGATGAATCGTGTTTATTTCTTTGTTCAATAATACACCAAAATACAAAAAAATAGCTCAAAATGTGAAATAAATGGCAATAATATTACCTTGCAAACTTTCTTTGGGTTGAGCAAAAACATCGAAAGTACATAAACAGTAAAGAGGGGAAAAAGTACGTATCCTTCTACCGAGTACATTTTGTTTTTATGCTCTTAAAAACTGTCCTAAAACATTATGCAAAAAAGTGTGACACACGGGAAAACTTTTCAACTGAAATTGGAGTACATTATTGAACGCTCCCATAACACAAAATGGATGCGACATCACTAACAAAGTTAAGTCGTGCATCAAATTGAAAATATTCATAAAAAAATCCATTGAATAGACAAAAATTATAGAGAACTCCGCCACACATCCCCTGTCGCTTTTATAGTACGCCGTTTTAGTGGCCTTCAGTCACCTAAAGCCGGGCACACATGAAATATTTTCCCGGTCGGTCCGATCAACGCATGTTGCCCTATCATTACCGCGAACCATATCACGCTCGGTATCTGTTTGTGGAGGCCTCAGTTTACTTCGTATACCTGTATCGTATCTCTGCTTTCCATTCATGGGTCAAAACCTACACCACGTGAAACAAACTATATCGCTTGTCGTATCAAAGCAGCATATGGATGCCGTGTACGTCTCGCGTTTGCGTTTCATCACCAATCCGTACACAATCACGATACGCGTGGGCGATACCGATGCCTAGATCGGATTGGGGAAATAATACATAATATATGGACGTAGCTTTATGTGAACTGGCGCTTTTTATTTCATATGTATATGAAAAATATGTACTAAAATTTAATCTGCCGACGAAATAAATTTACACACACAGCATATATCATGTTTTTATTTGATCAGAAACATTTGCAACCTTAGATAAGGTTATAGGTTGTTTACTCATAGTTGTTACTACTCGTAGTTGATTAGTATTAGTAATATTTATTTACCGAAATTAATTTTCGCAGTCCTACCCAAATAAGTGATGAGTCGATCTTCATACACATCTAAGTTCCCAAGGTTTGATACATCTATATAAAAAAGCATTAAGAGGTCTGTCTATAAATTTTGCGCTTTCTAAGTAAAACGCGTACAGCCACCGTTATATCAAACTTCGCTCATTTAATAGTGCGAAAGCTATAAAGAAATTTGAACATTATTGCTAAAGTAACTAACGGTTATTTTCGCGTCAAACTTTTGCCAATATCGTATTTTTTTTTTCTGGGCGACTGTCGCGTTTTACAAGTGACGTCACATTCGAACTTGTTGCATGGTTCGTTTGTTGCTTATGAAAATGGTTTGATTTATTACGTGACTTTATAAAAGCTGGGGTTTCCTCTAGAATGTATTTCATTAGTTCTATCCATATTATGCCTTTGACGCCATTCAAATATGGGAACTAAAAGGAATTAAATTGCTTAGTAACCAGTATAGCACATATTATCAAAAGGGTATTTAGTATATACTTACATAAGCTTTGATGTAATGTAGACCGAAAAGAGAAATGCCGGAGGAAAAAAGCTCTCGGCATTCTTTTAGAGCTTCATTTTTATATAAGACTGCGTGTTAAGGGTGATAATAACCATTTTTTTAGTGTGTTCTTCTAATCTACTTTTTTTTATTAAGTATATTACTCTCCTTTTAAAGTTCACGTAATTTGTTAAAAATTTTATAGAGTTCACTACCTTATACATGTAAATTATCCCTATAAAAATAAAAAAAATTCTATAATAATTTTAAATTTATAATCACCTGTGATCTTTACAGTCGTACCTGAGAAAAGATTTATATAAATCTCCAAAAAACTTAGCCTCCATCGCCTCCATCTGTTCCTCTCTAGGTAAGATATCATTCAAGTTTTGTACCGTTCTCCTAAGAATTACTTCGTCAATGGCCCTAATCGCGTTACAGATTCAGTGGGGCTCAATAAACAAGCCAATTTTATCCCTTTCACGGTCAGTCAGTTTGAATGGGCCTTTATCATAAATCTTCAAAGAATCAGCGAAACCCCTTTTCGATATTTTTCTTGTTATCAAAAGCTGTGGTATTTTTGCTTTTTCCCATTTTATTTATTCGTATCGCGAGTCACTTCTGTTTGGGCTTAAAAGTTAAATGGTTTTTTGTTTTTACGGGCAAAAAGAAGGCAATCTGAAAAAGATTTTGTAGTTAATTATTCCCATATGAAAATTTGTACTTTAGGTTACATACTGGAATTCTGGTAGATTAGTACTCTATCGATAGCAAAAATATTTCATTGAATCATAATTAAATGAGCTTGGAAAGAACATAGATAAAAATATTGTATACATCAAGAAAACGCTAAAGAAGAATTTGTTAGAAAAATAAAGAAGATTTGGTATGTTTTCGCATCGTTCGCTCTGTCTCTCCTCTAGCTAAAGTTCTACATACCCGTATATCGCACTTATTCAATATAAATTCCGATATATACATAAATTATGATTATATTAAGAAATAAATTCTTACATCACATACCTATCTGGAAAGTTAATAAATGATGCCATATTATCGACACATGAAACCTTCCAAATTACTACATATTATATTTGCTTACTTTTGCTTCCTATCAGAAAATACCTTAAATACGTTTAAATAAAACTCCAGCCAACAACTACGTATAAACTCGACTATCTTTTGTTACACAAAAGCGAGATGAATCGCAGTTGCCGAAAACATTAATGCGTCCCAAACATTGCAGTGAAGGCAAAAAATATGATGCGAAATTCTAGGGAAACTCTCCGAGCCTTTATTCTGGGACAAAAATGTAAGCAATTTCAGGATGAATAGCGTCACAAGAATGTTTCAGTCTGAAGGATATGATAGCGGTAGTAATTACCTACGCATATACAAAGGGATAGCTTAGTGCTAGTAATTCAACCAACCACCATTTACTGTGGCACGTTTGGAATTGAATTTGACAACTTTTAGTGAAGTTTTATTAAATTCATTTTACAGTCGACTTAAGCGTTCTCTCGAATTCTCTCAGTGTCTATATTTTTAAGTTTAAAACAATCCATTTGAATTTATGTGTAACAAAAATGAGGCTTAGGAGGAGTAAGCGATATTTAAAAATCAAGGAAATCTTTAAGACTTTTCTTGGTTCTCGATTATTCTAACATGATATTTAAAGACGATGTGCATCTTCTACGCTTATGATATAATATAATAATAATTGTAACGTAACATTACGCCTGTAATCCCCGAAGGGGTAGGCAGAGGAGTGTAGTACACCCCCACATTTCACGCTTAAGTCCCACAATGGAATAGGTGGTGAGCCTATTGCCATGCACCGGGCACACGTCCAGACTACGAGTCACTACTAGAAGTTTTAAATTAGACAAATCCAGCAGTACCCGAACCCAGGACCTCCCGATCGACAGTCGCGCTAGTAATAATTATAACAAAAACAATAAAATTTGAAGACTTGGTTTCTCAAAAGGAAGCAAATATATAAGAACATTAAGTTACTCAACGGTCTTCCTACGTGCGAGCCAGATTCGATCTCGAGCCGTTAGCCAGAACCATCATAACTCATGTCTTGGAAGGTATTCACACATAATGTTTTGTGGCAACCGTGAATACAAATAGCGCTGGCGAGATTAAACGCGAGAGGAAACCTTAAATCGCTTACACATTATCCGATAACCCAAGATCCGATACTCGATAACGTACGAGTAACGTATGTAATGTATCCTATTCAGTAGACTCCCTTATTTGTTTGTAAGGAAACTACTTTATTTTTGAGCCCAACAAAAATATATTATCATCTGAAACTTAGAAACATGTAGAAGCATTATATTCGCCGACTAAAATGTCTCAGTAAATTTTCCCGTTAAAACTTTTTCATTTTAAAAACTCTGTCACACAGTTTGAAACTATGACATTTTATGTAACGATAGCACCAGAAACACGCCATAGTTTCGAAGCACAAATCATTGGTCTAGCATTGACCAATGTAAAAAAATCATTTATTAATTGCGAAAAAAAGTTCTTTGCAAAAATTTATAATATAGCACATGTACACTTAATGACGCATAAATCACTTTATTGTATGAACTTGATATCATAATGCAATTTATCTACACTAATAATATAAAGCTAAAGAGTTTGTTTGATTGTTTGGTTGTTTGATTGTTTGAACGCGCTAATCTCAGAAAACATTGGTCCGATTTGAAAAATTATTTCAGTGTTAGATAGCTCATTTATCGAGGAAGGCTATAGGCTACATAACATCACGCTAAGATGAACGGGAGACGAGCAGCAATAAAAAATATTGCGACAACGGCAAAATCATTTATATGGCAAAGCAACGTTTGCGGGGACATCTAGTAAATTAAAAAACAATGATATTGATCATTGTATACTACAATATCTCCCGACGTCACTAAACAAGTATTCAATAACGATTTAATATGTATAGGTAATATTTGTATTATAACTCATACAAGCGTTAACTTAAACATCTAAGTTAACTCCGCGAACTATGACGACGTTAAAACTTCAGACGCAGGTGGTATTCCACTCTAGCTATTAACAACCTACAACTTCTTCATAATATAACACGCACTAGGAAAACATTAATAACACAAGCTCTTGACACAATTTGGTTAGATAATAGGTCACGGCTGCTATCGTCACTTTGTCCCCTCCCCAATCCCGTTTATCGAAAGTTTTAAACCACCTTTGAGGTCTCACAAGTTTTGCCTACCAGTAATAGTGTTGATTTACTACAGAGAAAATGGAATCCAAAATTTGAGTACAAAAGTACCATAGATATAATAAATCAATATTTCCAAACTTACATAGGTAGCTTAAGATATTTTTGACATGTTTCTATATCTGTGTCGTTATGTAAGAGACGTCACAATGCGGAATGACACGTCAAGATAAAGCTGTACGTTGTGGATAAAATTGGATTGTTGTAAGCGAAATTATGATCGAGTGGGATGACCTGCCAATGGTCGAAGAATTCCTCTTGTGCGTCCCGTTAAAAGAAGGCACCATTGTCATTGCGATTTTTGGACTCATTTATGGCTTTTATGGATTAATCATGTTCCTCTCCGTGCCGTTGAACTACACTGAATGGAAGAGTCTCTACGAGAAGAAGATGGATCTCTTGTCGTACATCACGTTGCTGTTCGCGATCATAGCCAAATTTACGTTCACCAGTTTCGTCCTGCTCATTGGAATTCTGAGAGAGTACGAGCTTTTGTTTCGAATATATCTGTGGAGTGTCGTATCTCACTTGGTTCTGGACTGGATGATAACGTTGGCTATATGTGTGTACTGCTTCTTTGTGAATCACACCTGCTTCCAGAACCCCGGCGGTGGAATCGCGTTCAGTGTATCAGTTTTGACTGTTTTGTACTCGGCTTTCTGGATTTACATTATTATTGTTGTGAACAGCTGCAGATCGGAATTGCGGTACCAGTAATTTACATACATACATAACTATCACGCCAGGTCCCTAACGGGGTAAGCAGAAAGCACCAGTAATGTAAAGTTTGACAATTGCATTATCAATATCGTTTTTTATTGTAGGCTTGTATTTCACCACAAGCTCATCTGATGGTCAAATAGGTTCAGTCTATCATGTAGCACGTTTGCCTACAGGGTGTCTATGAATTATAATAATAATACTAACAATAACATCTAGGAGGAACTTGAAAATCAGCCGACTGATCCAAAATTAGGCACACCTGTTTTATGGTATCTGATATGATGGGTACCTGATAAAGTATTAAAATTAACTGAACTAGATCATAATAAATCAACTTGATTATAAATAATTATGTTTTTCCATTCTTTTATTTTTCCTCTTCTAGACATGGGTCTCTTTTCATACGGCGATCATTTTTTATGCAGTAGTCTACTACGCTGATGGATTGACATTTATACGGATATGCTTAATGATTTTATAACAAAATATTATGAAATCTGAATAAGTTAACGTGTTATGTGAAAGAATAAACATTGAAACGTAGGAACTGTAAATTTTCGTAACTTGCTCAAAAGTAGCCATATTTATGTTTTGTATGTATAATCATGTATAACTATTGTGTATGTTTGTGTATTATAAGTGCCAGTCATGAAAGCTTTCTTTCTTTCTTTCCCTTTTTTTCTTTCCTTCAGTCTTAAGGTATAGCAACGCTTTTATGACCAACTAATAGAGCGGATACTAAGTAATGATAACTGCACTTATTACAGTCGTACTTATAGGGCTAAACTTACTAAAAGCCCCATTTCGGCACTCCTGTTACCGATGAATACTAACCAATGAATTGTCATAACTTAATTCTTATAACAATCATAGTCGATATAAGGCACGCTACGACACAACACAGTAAAAAGAAGCCGCAGGCAAAATGAACGCCTAAAGGACTTTGCTCTTTCAAAATTTCACCGAACAACCCATGTAGTATCTTACTTCTGAAGTTCTAAACGCACCATACATTTTGGCGAAATTTCCCTTAACTTAACAGGAAAATTGTGAAAATAAACAACACCAAAATACCAAGTTATTATAAGACAAATGTCTTCATTACCAGGTAAATCCCAAAAGTTTATAAATCGACCGTTCTCCACGCAATGCATTTTGGACTTTACGACGCTATGCTGAAGGTCGTTATTGCGTTTTGTGTTCGGTGGAATTTGTGTAATAAATACAATAATTTGTTCGACCCCATTGATGACGAGTGTTTCTCTGGTAAAATTGTTCAACCTAATGAACGAGCCACTTGAGACCGAAAGCTTTTAAGCATTTTTCACAAACTCGCACAAAATATTGCGAAGGCTGTGCAAACTGGCCTTGAAGCAGTCTCGTTTTCACATTTCTTGTAAAGTTAAGAAGCTCGCGAGGACATTCAATACATTAACAAGGTTGAAAAGCAGAATATCTCAAAGGTAACTTCGCTCTTGTGAGATATTGGAATTCGAGTATTTTCTAGAGAAACGCCTTTCAATTATGAAATGTTGACTTCGGGCTTTTTCATTTGCTTATTATAATTATATTCATACGTAAGTACTTTGTATTAATCTTTTACATGATAAGTAATTAATGAATTTTAGTCAACAATTCCGAAGGTTCTATTCCGAACATTCTTGGCCCATTAAATTGTAGGGCCGGGAGAGCCTAATATGACAAAGTTGTGATGGGCTCTTGGTTTTGATATTCGTTTGGTTAATAAACTAGAAATGTATGAAAATGAATTTCATAATAAACACATGGAATCAAAAGTACAATAAGCGTATAATGTTCAGAAATAAATTGTACAATTGTTACTTAAATATTTAGTAAACAGTTGTTGAAACTTTCCTTTTACATTTCAACTGGAGATCAGAGGGATTTAGAAATGTACAAGATTTTCCGCATAAAAATGCACAATCATATTCTCATCTTCGTCGTCTTTCCTTATTTATACTGAACATGTCATCAGGAGGGTCTTATATGAGTGGATAATCACTAAATCGTGACAAATACTTGCTGTAAACGAAATGTTTAAATAAATTCTTTAAATTATTTAATAATTTCGGCTAACCATTAAATACCAAAGAAATCAACAATTGACGAAGCGCAAGACTCGATATAAAATAGTTTGTTTCTTTAAGAAATGAAAGCAAGTCATGGCAAAGGTATAGTGAAAAGGATTTTCGATATTAACAATAATGAGAACTAACTTGTAGCATATCAATCTACAGATGTCCATTGTGTATACACGTATACGCTTATGCACAATGTTCTTTGAAATGCTTACTAAATAATGACAACGCCAGCAGTCCAAATACGACAGCCAAGAGGAAATGAGTAGTCAAATGACCGGTTCGAATGAAATAGATCCCGCCCATGGCGCCCAGCACTGTGTTGTAGGCAGCCACGAGGATACACAGCCACATAGATATCTCCAGAGCGAGAGGTTTCTCCTGTTAACAAAAAAAAATTAGAAAGAAGAACAGAAAAAAATTGACAAAACCGTAAGTCATTTCTTAAAACAATTAAGTGCAGCTAAAAACAAAAATCACTTGGAAACCCCAGAAAATTGCGTTTTACAAATGTATATGACAGTTCATTCACAAAACCCACTCTAAATACAATAAAACACGCGTGCTCCCATTCAAATGTAGATGCGTCATTGCCTTAACCTTATTCGAGACTGCAGCGAATATTCGGCGCGAACATACTGAAATTTCAGATTTCGCTGCGTATGACATGCCGTATACTCCGCCTAGTCAGATGAGCGCCGGCCCTAACAGTTCATCTTTGCTTGTAAAACATTTGTTTGAACATGCTACAATGATGAATATCTTCAGTTAATATAAACAATTGTATCCAATTAATACTTGGGGGGTTCGTAGTATTTGAGCAGACGTGTGTTTAATTCGTACAATTTAAAATCTCGTCTGGAAACAAAGGCTTCTCAACTCGCTTCAGACATCACTAACGCTGTTTGTAGAACGAACTTTCTAAGTCTGCGTTTCGCTTCAGTCTACCAGTTTGTAATGTCACCTTTGTTCGGAGCGCGCAACGAACAAACAATTCAATTTAACACAACTCAGAGAAAATTACGGAGAACTTTGAGGTGTGCAGGTTTCTTCACGATGTTCTTCACTGATTAAGCGAGCAATTAATCTTGAATTAATAAAACAAACGTAACTTAGAAAAGTCACAGATGCAAGGAATTGCCACGGTTTCTATTCAGACCTCTGGAATAAGATATGTCCTAATCCCAATTTTTGTGTACCTTTTAAATACATAAATCATTGGTAAACTTATATGTACCAATATTATAAATGCGAACTTGTGTTTGTCTGTTCGTTTGTTCTTATTTCAGGTCGAAACGGAGCAATAGACGTATGTAATTGATACGGAGATAGCTGAAGGGCCAGAGACTGACATAGGCTACTTTTATCGCGGAAAGATATTTTATTTCCACGAGAAAATGCGTTTTAATGGAATACTCTCTATACATAAATTAATGCTATTCACCACGCGGGCAACGCCGCGAGTATCAGCTAGAGAGAAACAAAATAGCACAAAATTTCCCCAGTTTTAATCAGGTAGCATGACGAAAAATTTCTCCTCGCAAAAATAAACCAACAGTATTTACGCTCGTTAATTACTTTTTTAATTAATGAGATCTTTATGCGTGTTTAGAAATCGAATTACTTGAAACTACACACCAACGACCGCCTGCTAATTTAATGTCGTCATTTTATCAAATAAATTTGTCGTAAGAGACTTTGGGTTTGTTTTGACGCTTTCTTTTAAATCAAATTTGTATATGACAACAGACGAATGACATAGGAAAATACAGCGTATTAAGCGAAGGGCGTCCATATATCGTATAGCTAATGTATTCGATTAATTTTATTATTTACGGCACAGTGGTTAGCGAAGTAGCTTCGTAGGGGGTTGAGTGGGAGAATGATGTCAACCAAAGCACACTAGCTTAAAATTAAATAAAGGTAATATTCCATCCATTCTATTATATTCAATTAAATGTGTAGTTGATTATTCCATTTGATTCGGACTTACGTTTTCACAAACTATACTGTTATCATGTAGTATCAGTGCGGGCTGTCAATTTCATAGATAGAAGAAAATCGAACAGATACTCTGTTTACACTTCTACGTTGTGCCGATAATCACGTCGTTACCATAATGCTTAAATTGAGCACCATTAATTAGATGTTTCCCTCGGAGTACAGAAATACGATCGTATGTTAATTGGCACGTTAAATTCCTACGTCGTCTGCTATATACATACGAACGACCTGTACGTGTAGAGAATTACTTCAATTTGAACTAGTTCATATTATAAAATTAGGGACTCCCTTCCAAAGATTACCAATTTTCTAGGTCTACTCGTTAAGGCCGGTTCAGACTACGACACTATACACCGTACACTCAGTGTATACATCGAATGTCTCTGTGTGAACACG
>DWQT01004527.1:0-11171 GCA_018244895.1 Myscelus amystis hages
TGCAATCCAATTAGAAGTTTTATTACATGTTCCTGCGATCAATTATTATATTATTCATAATTAATGCCGTGTTTGGATCTTAGGTTGGATATTGTATAGAGCTCTATTTAAAGTCATGGTAATAATAATAGGTACTACATACACAATACTACCTCAGGTTAAAGTAAATACTATTTCCATAACCCAATAGTTACTGATATACATATCGCACATATCACTGATAAGTGAAATGAACCAACAATTTTGCACAGATTCCGCCGCATTATAAATTTTGAAACATTGTCATTAGTTGAATATACTATTATTTTTTGTATGTAATTGTAACAATATATGTAAATAACTTTGTTGCGACATCGTAAATATATATACATATACGAACTAAAATGTATTTGAACTCCAAACATGATCCTTCGAGCCGGATCTTTAGTATTCGCATCAAGCTTGAACGGATCACCAATAGACATTACTTTATTCAAGCCATTGCGTGTAGGAATTCAAACTTTGGCTGCTCTAACCGCCTAGAGTTTCCTTGGGCGAGATACATATTTAACGTCAACAATAATGAGTTTGGTAGCGAAATATATTTTCTGTGCAAATAAAGTTTCCTACTAGCAGTCATACGATACGTCGATGCAATCATGGAAGCAATTCATTCTATATTTCATTGGAAAAGGAAACACTAATGGATAATATGTAAGTTTGTCAGCTTTATTTGTATTAAAATAAATAAATAAAGTCATGTCAGTGAAGTTATAAAGTTTAATTTATGCGAAGATACAAAATTTTTCCACTTCCAATTTATAAACGGTTTATACAACAAAAATGAAATTGAAAGTAATTTTTATGGTCAATGTTAATAGCAACATAATTCTTTAATCTCACATTCCGGATGTAAATTTGGTGATGCCATAAAGTAACAGCCGCATTATTGTTGTTTTCAATAAACGTAGACATGCTGACTGTGTCACTCTCTATGTGATTAGTAATATTTCTATCACTAGTATACGACGTTTATGCAATTCTACATCTATAAATAGCCTATGTAGTGTCCCACTGCTGGGCAAAGGCCTCCCCTCTAACGCGCCAGGTGTTGCGATCTGTCGCTATTGCAGACCAGTTCTCCAAAAAGTTATTTAAGTCGTTATTTATGCAATTACTTTCATTTTTTTTATTACCTGCAATTACTAATTTTATCATGTTAATGGTTTTAGCTTCGAGCGATTTTTTAACTCATTGTCTAGGTATACCATTCTATCACCGATCATCGGTGCGTAAGCTATAAGCGATGAATGTGTCTGTTAGACAAGTGTCTGAAGTCTAGTCACAGAAATGTATGTATCTCTGTGGATTCGATTGTGACGTTTTGTGTTACGCCTGCGTGTCTCTTGCTGAAGTTGTTGTCTTTGACGTTTGAGAGAGAGACATGACAAGTATCATCACATTACAGAATATCGCTATATGCCTAACCATCGTCACCCGTTCTTTTTATCATTTCTGTGTTTGACATGAGTTCGCTCTTAGAAAGAACAGAATTAAGTTATTCGTACTATCGAACTCTCTAACAGTTAGTTGCTCGCATGCTATGAAACGAAACCTCTTAACAGACGATCGCAGACTGTGCGGTCGGTATCTTTGATACCGATCGCGGTATAGGCTAATAAAGGTCTAGTACATTGATATAAATGAGATGTTATCTGTTCAAAAGAAATCGACTTTGACAAATAGAGGCACGGTTCGCCTTATCTGCACCACACGCGGCCACTCCGTATCGTTATGTCATATTGTATTGGTTGAAAGCGAAAGTGATCGGTAATTATGTACAGATGAGATTTAACTTTTAACCCGTGTAACGCACGATACAATTTAGACATGTTACATACTGAATAATTGGATGATTATTTATCATGTCCAATCTCTTATTCGCTCCTCTAATGATTGATTGCTTTGCGTTTAACCGACGGGAATGTGTGTACGATACATATTTCGCAACGATTGTACCGTTGTTGGATATTCTTATGGTGATTTCTTTTAAATAGGACACCTTTAGTAAAGAAACAGCGAAACTGTTGGTCATTATAATTTAAATGTTTACTCACGATTCGGAATCCTTATTTTAGTATAAATAAATAATCATATTCACAATAATTCGGTCACTTGACATGCTCTGACTTGAACAATCAATGCTTTTTTCCTTGTTGGCCAATTGTGAATTGACATTATTCATCCCTTGAAGAGAAAATGGCAAATGGAGAAAACATCTTTAGAGAGCAGGTTACATACAATTCTATCCATTATAATCGTGATATTGAAATTCAAAAATGCATATAACCACAGACCTCCGGAGTACGAGGCAGAGTCCTATAAACTATCATTAGGGCATATCTCTACCTGGGCTTCATGCAACGGATGATAATTTACGTTCTCTATATAAATGTATTCCTATGTTACTGGCTCCAACATTAATACCTACATGTCTTCCTGATTACCATTTAAGCGATTTAAAAGATAGCCGCTTCTCTGAAGGCATTAGGGCAGCGGTATCTATTCTTCGAAGCAATTTTATCCCAAACCGAGTCAATTATTCTCCCTACATTCCACAACATAAAAAGTCAGTTTTTGTGAGGGCATTCGGTCAGGATTCGTCTTGCTTTACAAGTGTTGCTGCGTGTCTGTGGTGATTGGATTAATGTTAAAGGGTGATTTGAGAAATAATTCATCTTTACAGGTACTTTGAAATAAATATGATCGTGAATTTATTGACGTTACTTAGTTAGTTACGGTCTGCACCAAATGACGTATTGAAAGTGAAATTTAATTTTAATCACTCCATAAATTGGATTAATTGTCAATGGCAATAAAATTTCACATGACTTGTGAAATTTATCTCCAATGATAGTAAGTGCTCGGTTACCTACTTTACCCAGAGCTTAACGCTGTGTAATAAATTCATTTATTTATTCATGGATCTTAAAATCGTTTGAACTGCTTAAAAGAAGTTCTTTTACTATCGCCAGTGCTGTAAGTTTTGATCACGGAACGGCTGTATAAAAGTCAGAGGCGGTTTACCTTGGCGTCCTGACGATCCCTATATAATTACGCTATTGTAACTTATCGTAGAAGCTGGTCGTGCGGACAAGTGGGACCGTCTGATTGGTTTTTTATTTACCCGCTAACATTGAGAATTGGGTGAGAACCCAATTGTACCAAAATGTATTCGTTGTTTCATTCAGCTGCTAGTGTACGGGCGTTGTGTTGATATTCTATATACATAGATGTATTTATATAGAAAAATGTACAGGAACTTTTTGTGGACCGTTCAATGATTTCATAGCCTTTGTAAGCACGTAAATGGTTTTAAACAGTGTCTATATACATTCAGGATTTTCTAATAAAGTTCGTGAGGTACTAACGTTGGGGTAATTTTCCTTTTATTAGTTCCAATATATTTAAGTACAAGATGAATGTTCTCATGAGCGGCTATTTATTAAATGTCAAATTGGTTGTTGCGAAGATCATGATTGGATTACATAAGCTTGTAGGAACCTTTCTATACAATACCCTTTTATGAAACCTATAGTTACTGTCACTATATAATTAGTTACGTTTGAATATTTACTTTAGTTACTATGAAAAATAGACATCTTCGAATATCTGGCGATCTTACTTGCTCCATTTTAATTTGGTGCTGTTCATAAACATAACCCTTTTCATAACAAAAAGTATGAATGTAGTCAGTAGAACCTTACGTTATCACAATTCAATCCATCTCTTTACATGTAACATTTCAGACGCTTCCTAATTCAATACATACTTTGTAAAGATTGCAATGGTTACACTTGCGGGATTTTTATGAAGTATCGTTATTCAATTGATGTTAATTTAACTTGATTTAGTTGTGCATTTCTCCAAAACCACAAGATTGCCGGGTGCAATTTCTATTAATGGTAAATGCTTCATGAAAACAAATAGGAATGTTTGATTATTTTTTTTTTTATCGTTTCTGGAGAAATTGAATATCCTATAGAATCTGAGTTTTGTTGATGCAAAATATTAAACACATATACACGTGTAAAATGATACATAATGTTATTCACAATTAATTACATAGATGTCACTTAAAGCTTTCTGATTCTTAAGCATTCTACGAATCTAGTCGAGTGAGTATCTAGTTGTCAGCGGGTCATAAACAAGGCAGTGAGGTGGAGAGAGTTTCACCATGCAATTGTCATGTGGCATTCCACGTCTTGTTTGTCAAGTTATCCAGCCTTCAGCTGGGCTATTCTCATGTCGCCAACGCCACTGAAATTAATCGCTGTAGAGTTACTCCACGGTATGTTGACATGACATTTAAACAAATTATCGACATCGAAAGCGGCGTTGAAGGACTGCTGACGGATAACGGGTTCTGAAGCTCAAGATCGATTGTATATCTTTATGCCGCTTGATGTGACAAGAAACGAACTTTAAATGCATCGATACCTTTATAATTATAAATTGAAGCCAAAACAATTTCTTTTACCACGTCTTTTGTATCGCTTTTTGTTTTAGCTTGCTATGTTTTGTTTTGTCATCGTTCTTCGCCCTATGACTTGTTTTTCTAGAATATAGTAGATTCTATTAGGCATCGCGTTATGAAAATCCATGTTATAGAATTAAGTACGGTTCTTGCTCAAAAATATTCAATACGTTTAATTTAAATATAGGTAGAACCAAAAAATCCATTACTTTGCATGTCGTAACGTCAATCCTTTGAAGTTCAGATTTTCGCATTGCTTAACTTTCACACACACGTAAACAATAAAATGCCAGGACCTGTTCGATCGACCTCGATAGACTGATCGTTTGCTACAAAACGGTCGATAAGATCGATTTACCGACGTTGTACAACATCGTTAGTGACAGGATTTAGCGCTTGATTATGGTGCAATATTTTGTAATGTTAAATTCTCTTAATTCCAATGGTACTAAATTCTTGCTATAGTTTCTGAGAACTAATGACAATAGTTTTCTGAAATATCTAGAATCGATCACACAGAAGAATGTCAAAACATAGGTCTACGATGTTCTCTAGGCTACTTAGCAGGAAAAACTAAGTACTTATGTTTTGATCCCTATTTTTTGTACAATTTTATCGTGTATCTGTGGCGTGTAAATCTCTGAGCGTGTGTTCCTCGGGTGAGAAGACGCGCTGTCGTACTACTAGCTCCTATAATGCTCTCGTAATTTTATTCGAGCGCACTTAATTTCATGTATTACGTAGAACTCGTTGAAAAAAAGTCCATAAAAAGCTATAATGTATATGTATATGTTCCCGAAAAATTATGGATTTTTATTTATCTTCCCATAAATTTTGCTACGTTTCAATTTTCTTTTGCAAATTCTAAGATGTAGAAGTAATTTAAAACAATGGTGGGTAGCAGTGCTGTAACATATCGTTATTTTTTCTTAATTATCTCAAATCAAATGTCCATCAAACGCGTACGTGATGGTGAATGTTTTATTAAATTACACCGTGGCATTTCAATCTTCGTCCGGTTCTGTTCCGCCTTTGTCCGTGGGAGCTTCGGTCAAAATATGAATATATACGTAACGAGCGTCTCATTACCATTTATCAGTGACAAGCTATCGGTATGAAAGCGAACCCATTATCGAACACGATCAAATGCGCAAGTGTTAATTTTACATACGTTTGCGCATCCAGTATTTCGACTCATTCGATTGATACAAAATAGATGACACTATAGTAGTGTACGATTAGAATGCTGAATTAAGAATTACATAAATTCTTCGTTTTAAGCTTCTTAAGTTACATTAGCATTGTTGTTTCTTTCACCGCTTTGTTTAAAATACTAATTATTTGAGTAATTCGAATTAAATTACACACGTATCTCAGTTTCATAGTAATCACATAAACGAATGAAATAACTAACTAAATAATATAACACAAAAAGTTTTGGATCTAATGCAATATTAATATCATATGTAATAATACTATTATGGTGACATTTTCTAACGAATAGGAAAAAGCTTGTAATAATATCAATGCCCACAGTTATCTAAATGTCTTTCAAAAAGTGCATACATTGTTATCAACACGATAAGTTACGTTCAATGAACCTAAACTTAACAACTTAAACTGTAACCAAAATTTTTGGAAAGTAACCAAGATGATAAAACTTCGAGCTTTAAAAGTGTGTTCTACTATGATTTCAAGTTATGTACATGACGAACCATGTATAGGTAAGTATGTAGATCAAGTATTGACGCATGATTTCCGAAAGGCAATGAGTTTTTTTTTGTGAATGTAAAAATATTATTTTATTATCTGGATCAAAATAAAAAGAGAAATGATCGGAGACGTTATTGTTGGATGACCGCGTGTCCGGTGTTAGTGGGTAAAAATGATTGATGGTTGATCTCAATTTGTCATTAATAAACTGAGATTCACTAGTTTTCATAGCGTCTGCTTATTCTCTCCTAGTTCCGGGAGTTAATAAAGTACTTTACGCATCCATTCTTCTATTTGTCAGTGTGTGTGTGCAAGTCACGCCTATTTCTCACGGGGGAAGAAAGAGATTTAAGTCTGCTATGGCATTTAAAAATTGTTGTCCGTTCTACTTTCATCAAAGTTGTCATATAGGTTCGTCTATTAGAAGTAACTTTGACCTAGCTTATAAGCAAGTCTCCTATTTGGTTAAAGTACTTTGGTCTACGTATACCTCTTCAAACTCCACTAGTCTATAAATAGATACAAATAAAAAAAAATTTGCGTATGGCACATAGCTAATTAAGTTTTTTATATGTTGTTGTTTACAATTCGATGTAAAGTGCGTACGGCGCCTAAAGTTCAAAATTAATTTTCAATGCAATTATTTGGTTATTAACTTTTTGTTTGGCGAAAGTTTGGGCGGTTGTGTTGTGTGCATTGTTTGTGTTGCGGTTTCGCACGGTTATCGCGGTAAATGTTGTGGGACGTAATTTACTTTCTTTACGCTTGGAATTAAACAAGTCATTTATCACTTTGAAGTATGATTGGTAAATAATGTCTTCAGTTGTTGCCACTTGTTCTCTACACTTTATCTGTGGTTTAAATCTTGTGTAGGTTTTACTAATTTCATACTAGCTCTGTATTCCTGTGACAACTGTTTCGTTTTAAACTTACCCTTATATAATGTCTTAAGTAATTTTCACTTGAGTCTCCCATAAATCCACTTACTCCATGTTTATACAATCTTGTTATCTATAGCATTATTGTGTAATAAAACTTCTCTATCATCTAAATATCATTTGCATTTACAAGTAGCATGGTTTCATTACCTCTCCGGCATTATGAATGTCGTTATTGTCGGTCGGCAGTGGCTCGCCACGCGACGCTGCTCACGTACCGCCATTATCCCAGCTATAAATTTGAAGTGCACTTACCGTTACTAGGAGTAGACAGATTATATTGTCGTACAATATCTCTCGGGGTCAATTTGATCCGCTCAAAGTGATCCATGGGTTATTAGAAAGTAAACGTTTGCTAAACGCGGAAAATGCTATCCGCAATACGGATCAAATCGAAATGTGTTCGTGCATGTACGAAATTGAACCAGAATGCTATTGTTGCGATAATCTACGCATTACAATTGGTTCACCTAATGCCACGAATGTCGTTTCGGATAAATTGTAATCTTCTTAGATTTACTTTATTGAATTGTAAGCTCTAGCTCAGTAGACACACTGATCAACGCTACAATATAATAATTACATGCATACAATAAAGTCATTATCGTTAATTTTGTCGTCATCAATCTTCGAGCTGGCCGATAGCGGACGTTCTTAGATACTTTTTTCTCGGGTCGTCTTCGTTGAACATTAGCTTTTTATTTTTCACGTTGTTATTATTAGAGATGCCACTACCGGTACCTTCGAGTCGTCGGATGCCGTCTTTCGTTCCGCGTCCCTATTTCCGAAGTGAGAATTTAACGACTCTAATTTATTACGCTCGATCGCTCGGCAGTTTATCTGGCCCATAACGATTGGTAATCTGTAAGCGATCGATCTATTGAATACGATCGGTTTTCTGTCGCTTGCGCAGTGCAAATTGTCGTAATTTATACAACGCTGTGTACTAAATTCCTGCGACACCTACAAGTAATTCCATGGATATCGGTAGTTCTACGGCATTCTTGGGATAAATTGCTCAGTACTGTTGCTATATAAATAGTTTTATGTTCTCAAAATTAAACACATCGTGTCTTTTATGGCAAATACAGGTGCAGTAATTTTCCTAGAAATATTATGAAATATATTATGTACATTATACCTACTCGTAAGAAGGTATAGTAGGCATAGTATATTATATTGCATATATGTATATAAATCGGAATCATTCAGCTGATTTTACTAATATTCTGAAAATGCTATGAAATACTTGTATTAAATTGGATAATGCTTGAATGATTAGCTACACCCGTTAACATGTATCGTTTCCACATACCATTTCGCCAATTTGTTATATACAGGCGGCAGCAGCAACATAAATTGTATATATTTAATGCAACTTGTACGTTGATACTAATGTTGATTATGAATGAATTTTCACCGAATGTAGTTGAAATAGTAAGGTTTATGTGTTTCGTTACTAACTTTATCAACGTGCCATGGGGTATAAAATACATAAATAAAGTTAAGGTCCGTTTTCTCAATATAAAATGTTCAATCGGAGCTGTGTTAATTGTAGGTAGAGTCGTATGAAATTATACCAGAACACTGTGTTTCCTCAACATACATATGGGCGTCTATCTTTCCGAGCCCTTCATTTTCTCTCTGACCTAGAAAGCTGAAACTTTGCTCGTAGTGTAGTACACACCACACATTTATGGCAAAGAAATCGGAGCCGGATTTCACCGCCGGGAGGGGCGTTATTGCCCATTGTAAACAGCGTTATGTTTTATTAACGACGCAGACAAATATGATAAGTATCCTGGCCAACTGTTCTGCGCCCGCTACACGATCGCAGATCTCGAGACCCCCCCGGCGCCGGTGGGTCGTGTCTCGACGATTTGTCTTGTAAATCGGCAAATTGGTGTGAAACTAAAAGAAAATTACTCTCCACCGTCGGCTTTCCACTGCACACCGCCGCTCGCCCTTGCCTTAATGCCGTTCGAAGAAAACAATTGATTCTTGTTTCGGTGAAAGCCAATAGTTTGCGCGCCCGATGCGAGATTGTGGTGTGTAGGCGCTCGCGACTCGTGTCAATCATTACACAGCAAGCACTGAGCAGGTGTTCTTGTAAAGTTCTTTTGATATCAAACAATCGGACGACGAATGTTTCGAATAATGCTATTTCTATATAACATGCAGTACCTATCGTTAATCGTGACTAAACATGATGTGGTAATAAATACACGACAAATTCACGCGAGGATTATAACACTATTCACGATATACCCGTGAATTTGAGACTTTATTCATAGTTTTTGTAGGGTTACGCATTGCAAATATTAAAAATTCTTTCTGTGTATATGTTTTTGTCAGATTATTCGAATAAATCCTTGATCCGCGCGGCTCATTTTCCAAAGCTTACCCAATCGATTGCAATGAATTAAAATGTGTTTCTCTCCTTCCAGGACCGGTCCGGGACAGCGCTTAGTACGCGGAAAGACAGAGGAAAGGGGCCACCCAACACGCAATATGTGACCACCGAACGTCTCACCAAAACACCCAAAACACGCTTCATATTCATGAGTCTGTCAAGATTACATGATCAGTACGCCTAATATTTATTGTAATCTAAATAACTTTAATATATAAACGAATCTAGTCGCAGTAGTTCTTTTAGAAACGAAGCAATTTAGACTGTATTACGACGAGAGAGAAGCGGACAAGCAGTGGACAGAACCCAAGTACAAAGAGACGCGGCAGTACAAAGTCTTGCGGGAAACGCTAATGTTGATTTAACATTAAATTGATTTTATTAGAAGCTCCCGAAGGAAACGATCAATCATGTCTACAAGTGAGTATTTAAATTCTTAATTCATGTTATTGTACATCTTTTTCGTATTTCGGCTGTTTTTCAATTTTATAACGCTTCAATCTTCATCATATGGTACTGGCGCCTCGGTCTATGGCTCAGAGAAGCCGACTGCTAAGCTAGAGGACGTGGGTTCGATTCCCGACCTGGAAAAACATTCGTGTCCTAAGTCCGTTTGTTTGTTCTGTCTTAAATATTATTATTATTATAATCATAGCATTTCACAACATATAATTTATAAGTATCGTCTTAAATCCCTCGTTTTGCAATAATATTGTCATCAAATGCAATATTTAAATGTAAATTATAAGTTGTTAAATGTAATTTAAAAAGTTGTTACACATATCATTAATAACTGTAGTGCACTTATTGTGCCAATTTTAACATACAAATATTACGACTGTAGAATAATGGTAATATTACAAAATGCTGTCTTTCAGGTTTTGAAAACTCAGCAATGAAAAGCAGTTTTTCGTTGTCGTCGCTGCGGAGTGCGCCCGCGCCGGCTGGCGGCGTCGGCGAGCCCCTCGAGCGCCCCTACCACAGCCTCACCAAGAAAAGGTAACATTTTTTTATTTTTCAGTATCTTTTTTCTATGGCCTATTTAGTTTTATCGGACTCTTAAAAAATGCTAAAAAAGAAACATCATGTGATTAATAGACGGCCCCTAAGCTGAACATAGGAACAAAATGATTTGAATGAAAAGTTAATGAATGTATAAATATTTATTGACACTGTACACAACAATAGGTATTCATATCTCTTTATACATCTCACTCTCTCCTTCTCCCTTCTCATATGTTGATAGCAAAATACATACACATTCATACATAACCTTCACGTCAGGTCCCTAACGGGGTAGGCAGGGTGCACCGAGTGCCAAATATCTCTGTCCTTACAAACCTGCCGTGCTTCATCCCCAAAATACTTATTGAATTAGTATAGTACCCCATGTATATTATACTAGCTGATCCGGCAAACGTTGCTTTGCCATACAAATGATTTTGCCGTTGTCGCAATATTTTTTTATTGCTGCTCTTCTCGTGTTCATCTTAGCGTGATGTTATATAGCCTATAGCCTTCCTCGATAAATGAGCTATCTAACAATGAAAGAATGTTTCAAATCGGGCCAATATTTCCTGAGATTAGCGTG
>DWQT01004528.1:0-11171 GCA_018244895.1 Myscelus amystis hages
CAAGGGATCAAAATTATCCGTTTTACTTACAATTACGGCAGTCGTGGTTAAGTTATTACGGCCTAACAATTCCATAACATTATCTATAAGAAACGAAACCAGGTTATTATTCGGTTCATCTTTAGTATCCTTGTTTAATTGATCTTCAGATTTCTCTTCCATTTTTAATCTGAACAATGAAGGAGGTGTTCTGGAACTATTTATTTCTTCTTGGCTACTTTCTATATCTTTAGTAACCAATAAAAGAAAAATCATATTAAGCGTTTGCATTATACTGCTGTCAATAATAATGAAGTCGGACGAACAGAGACTTGTCATATTTGTTTTTCTGCTTTGATATATCGTTGTATAACACACACTCGTATGTAGAGGCGAAGAAAGTAAAGTATTTATTGAAAAAATATTATTAAGAAGAGGTTTACATAAAAATCGAATTCTGGCCGTTTAGTATAAGCGATTGAGGTGAGTGCAGTCTTAAAATCTTTGGAAATTAGTTTAGGGTTATAAAATGTTTCATTATTGCAAAACGATCCGGAACAAAAGTAATATATTGAATTGTAAATTGGGCGGTTTATACATCCTCGTGATATGTAATCGGTTGCTCCATCAAAATTCACATAGCAAAGTTGGTTCCGTTCACAAACAATGGAATTGGCTCTGAAATAACACAATAGTAATATTTTTCAGCAATACAAATACTAAACAATGAAAGCATAGATTTTTTAGTATGCAACACACTTTTTACCAATTTTACACGTTTCATCATTTGTTTGGTTTGTCCCCTGTGTCTCACAAACTTTGCATAATAAGTCTATGGCAACTAAAGATTGTAAGCGTTTGTTATCATAATTCCAATCATCAATATTTCTATAGTCGTAATATGATGAGTCGTTATAAGGTTTATCATTGCACAGAGGACAATTGCATACATGGGTTCTATTTAGTAAACCAGGCACCATACAGCTACGTCTTATATATGTCGGATGTATTTCAGTAAGGCATGTTTTTTTGCTTGCACATGTTTCAACATAGGGCCTGGAATGAAACATATAAAGTATTATTTATGGCTGTATTTATAATTTGGATATGTACTCATTTTGTAAAAACAAGTCAAATGGTTGACAATTTACTTTACAAGGAAGTTAATTAAAAATAAATAAGAAGTAATCAATATTTCACTTCGAGTGAATAAAGCGACATTGACAAATTATACAGTTAGGTATTGATATTGTGCATAGAATCCTTAGTTACGTAGTTACTCTATAAAACCATAATGAAGAATTTCTGCAAAGTAGTTATATATGTAGTAGTTATATATATAATCGTTATGCACATACGATTTTGCTTTATAGCAGTTTACGCCTCTTTTAGAGCTTTCATTTCCGTAACATGAAAGGCAACGAATTTCGTTATCTAAAATCCTGTTATTCCCAACTTCCTGTTCCCGCCAATTTGTCGTTCCATTCTTAACGCCGTCCTTATCAAAATTTCCATTAAATTTTGAATTTTGTACAATAAGTTTGCTGACATCATTATTCTCAAATTTTTCATCATCTATAGTAATAGCGGTTGTAATTACGGTTACGGGCGGTGTTTTACGAGAATTCTGTACAAGCTGAAGTCTTGATGCAATTTCCTCTCGTATCTCATCATTGCCAATGTCCCCTCTAATGCGGTGAAATAATGTTATTAATACAAGAAAATTGAGAAGATTTGGCTTATGCGTCATTTTCTGTTGTCATTTTTTCGTGCCAAGCCTGTTCTTTGTAGAAACAGATAATATAATACACATTATGTATAATATGTTAATAAATAGACTTAGACGACTCATATTTCCCAATAGATTTTTTTTATTCTGTATGGTGTGGAAATTTACGGAAATAATAGCCGCGAAAACCGTTTGATTTTTTAATAATAATGAAATGTTTTTAAGTTTATACTTTCTACAAACATTAAAAAAGTCGCAACAGCATGTTGCTTAACAATTAAGCGCGAACTAATTTCCAAAGTCAAGTTATTTGTTTCAGGGAACGATTTATTGTTCTCTTCAACGAGAAACTTCACGAGTAAGTATCCGTTTTCCGATATAATTCTACTTAATTTAACTTCTTCGGATTCTTTAGGAGTAAAGCGCAAATGTTGAAATTTTGTTTTTAAGTCTTTAATGAAATTATGAAAGTATCATAACAAAGTTTATTACACAATAAATATGATAGGGTGGATCAAAATGATCAGGTAATTGCTGACGGCAATGTGTCATAAGGTGAGAGGTAGGGTTTATGTGTGACACAAAAGGACGTTGAATTTAACACGTGCGTATAGCGCTATGTAAAATAACTGCGTAATAAATGTTGAGACATTTGCAAAGAGTAAGTTTTGAACTTAGTTAATTATTTCAATAGTAGTATTAATCAGAGTGTAGTATTTGGACGCAGCATTAAACATAATAAAAGCTGCACATAAAGTTATAACGATATTATTCTATGACGACTACGCTCTTCCAGGAATTAGACACAATAGGCAAATATGTTAAGGCGATTAAATGTTTTCAATTTAAGACATAATTCGCAAGAAATAAAAGGAAAATTTCCAACGGCAACATTGTTTAATTCCTCGACCATCTATCGGCCTTCCATTGTCTTGGTACAAAGCGAAGGCTTGTAAATCTTCATCCGTTATTTAACGTCGCATAAAATCGGTGACCGGTTCACGCAACCGTGCATCCTTCAGCCCGCCAGAGTAGCTTATACCCTTTTTATTCATTTTCCATCCATTGTACACTCTTTTTATTACCTGTAATTTAATACATTTACTGAATCACTGTGGACAATGCGCTGCAGTTTATGGTTTCATTTAAAAACTGCACCATTCCGTTTTGCATGCGTAAGTGGTTATCGTGTTATTTGTGACACTCATCCCGTTATTTATTACAATAGTTCGTACATATTATCGATAGTTCACTTACATGAATCGTCAGGAAACACCTTCACTCAGCCAATCGTGAATAACATTGCCGAATTCATCAAATTTAACTAATATTTGAAGTTCGAAGGATTTAGCGGTATGTTTCGGTGCAATCCATAATCTTGGTGTTTTATTGAGTGAGTCTCTTCTATTTCCTTAAATCCTAAGAGCTCGAACACCCTTATTAAGAATTCAATTTCCATTGCAATACTGAAAATCCTTTTCACCAAGAATTTCGGGACAAAAAAAATTCAAAATCTTGTCAAATATTGGGGTCCCGTTCGCTAAAAGTCAACGCAAGACTTTTTTCAACATTAAATTTTCAATAAGGCTGGATTTTAATCCTGATCCGTGGTTTTTTTTAAAGAGCGTCCCCATTTTCTCTCGAGGTTAAAAATGTAAATCCTCTTTCACGCCCGAGGTTTTGAAATTAAGCCTTTTGTAATGAAGTGCCTACTTAGTCATGTTTTTGTTTTGTTACTGGATCCCGGGCAACGTAGTTTCTTGTACATTAGTGTACGTATTTTGTTTCGTACAACAAATTTTCGCCCGTCGAAAGCAAACGATTTAATTATTTTAACCTAAATAGCAGGAAGACATTCCAGAAGGAAGACATTTTTGTATGAAAATTTCATGTTTGTTTCCAATTTGTGTCTATAAAGTTTGTAGAGTATAACATTCAGGAACACTATTAGATGTTAAGTAGGTACTCATTGTTAGGACACAGATCATGATGGTTAAATCTCAAGTGAATAGCAATGAAAGTATAATATTTAATTTTGATTATATTACATTCATAGCGACATTCGTCTTTCTTATTAGTCTTTTTAACATACTCGCAGAGTCAGCACGTAAACACATTCTTTAATAATATTCACCTTCTCTTCACGTCGTTTGAATTAATACTTTGCTTACAGTTACTATTGATAATCCAATAAATCCATTCAATAGTTGTTTGACAGTTACTAATATCCATTGATTCATTGATTATTATTAATACATATGAACGAGTAATAATGTTAAGCATAGTTAGCTTATCAACGGCCAAGCGATATTTATTAATTATTGAAGCATTCTATCGGTTGCATATTAGAGATTCCCTTTGATGTCCCAGTCTTACATGTGGCATATTAAATGGTTACCAATTACCTCGGTCATCGTCTATCTAAGATCAGATATATGTATGTAGACGTGTTATAGTCACGGACGTTGAAGGTTTTCCATAACAGAAAAGTACCACCAAGTTTAACACTACCGAAGCTAATTTGTTCTTCGTTCTTGCTTTTGTGAAGTGACGGTAATGCATTTAACATTTATTTTGTTAGTTAGGTGTTATATCCCCAGTACTATGGAGGGCACAGTTGAGATACATTACACTGGTATAAAATTATTTTACGTAATATTTTCGGTTTTCGTCTTCACTTTGCCAAAGCAGGTCATTGTCACCTCTATTCTTGATTGCGGTTGGACTACGCACGGGACCGGAGTAATTGTGGCAGATTTTTTAACTACCCAAAAGTGAGCGAAGTTTTCATAACTGGGCAATTGTGAAGCCTCTCTTTGAATATTAATTAAAACCCAAATTACTTATGATAAAATTGTTATAAATCAATATGCCGTCCAAGCGTAGGTAGGTACTCTAAGGCCAATTTTTAGTTATTTACATTTTAGGTATATACCCACAACATAAGCTTAGTAACTACAACAGACGCAAGTATTTGAATACTATTATGTTGCTCTGTACGTGTTAAGTAAATAAACTTTTACATGATCAATTTTTTTTGGGAAGCGCCTGTGTCCGCGGTGCAGTAGCAGATTGTAAATGATTTGTGAAGTTAGGAAACGTCCGACAAGATTAGCTTATACTTGGTTGAGCGTTTATAGCGTATTGTCAATAGTAATTTTTGCCTCGGGTTATACATGAAACTCTTGATTTTACGTCATAAAGATTCGTTTAACACTCAGAATAGTTATAAACTTTCTACTGGAGAGCCTTCTTAAATATAATGATATATGTGTACCTTGTTTATGGCACTGGCTGGACTGGATGGCTGGAACAGGCTATATGCTGATTATACAATCTACTCATAGACATACATACCAATTACATCTATACCAAAATTATTGGCAAATCTGAAGTACCTATTACTTGATCATTGTCTAATTATCTAACCGTGAATGTGTAATTAATTCAATGCCTACCATATTATATCGGTACATGTAAAGCACATACAGATTTTAATTACAAATACGTTATGTATGATTAAATCCACGTATATCTCTTGTTTATTTAACAATTAGTTAGACCTAAGTCTTGCAGAGAGCTTTATAGACAAATTTTCGTCCTGATTGTCCAGACATGGGTTTTGTAGACAGTCCTAATTTTATTCTTTATGTTATCTTCATCTAAACTCAAAACAGTCTTGCTGTGGTGAATAAATGAAATATAAAAAAAATTGTAACATTTTTAAATTGTTTAAACCAATAATAATCCACGAAAACGTTTACCCTTATTAGACACACGATATTTATATATATTTCTTTACGTATGAATATAGAGAGTGAAAGAGATATTTGAGAAGCTACAAACCGACAACAACCTAAATATCAAGCTACCTCCACCAATCACAGATCGTTATCTGTTCACTCATCTAAACAGTCACGCAAGTATGACGTCAAAAATTCCGAAGTCAGTGAGTGACCAGTGAACTCGGATATCGCCACTGTAGGTCTGCGGCTCGGATAAAGTTACTACGATATAACCACTGATTTCAGAGTAACAAGGAGTAAGTAAAGGAATATTTTAATTTTTATAAGTGAATATTTATATTTACTTTAAAGAATATGGAACCAATGAACGCTTTAACGATGAATGAACGAATGAATCCTTACGGTATACTTATGAATGGGGTGATTATAGATTCGTACTTCTTAGGTATTAATTCTAGAAATTGCATTATTAGCATGACAAATCTTGCAAAACTGATGTGGTTTGTAAACGTTACTAAAGTTTTGTAAATTAGTACTTAATCAACTGAATATCAGACTAAGTTAATCATTGGCTGAGATAAGTGGATAGTTCGTTGCAATATCTGTCCAACTGGACTTTGTAAATAGGTTTACCAAATAGTAATCAACATAGTCTTTTGTTTTTTGTAAGACATTTGTATGTTATAATGATGCTGCTTCCTTTAACTTTCAATATTCCTTTAACTTTCAATATGTGCTCTCCACTACTTTTTTCCCCGACAAGGGGCTGCTATGTAATCTGATCTCATGCGCAGCGTCCACACTCCATTGCTTCTCGGCCTGTTCCACTCGTTTCTCATACTCTTGACATACGTATTTACTTTTCAATACTGTTGCTTCTATCTGCGATGTTGTTTTGTTTTAGAGTTCTGTAAACAATCATATACATTATTTTGATGTATATCAGCGTAATTATTAGACTACACAGATATTTTTGTGTTCAATAGTGCACTAATAAAGATACAATTAAAACATCGTGAATATAAGAAATTGATCCGCGAGTTGATGTCAAATTAGGTAGAGCGGATTTTATCGCGTTATCAATTATTTATTGTATACCAAAACACTTGAATGACTCAGGTGTAGATAGTATCGTAATTTACAAAGACGAGCCTATAAGAAATTCCTTCCAGTTTAACAGGTTAATGCGCGAAAAAAATATCACATAGTATATAAACGGCTAATAACTTACTCGTGTAATTGTCCAAAAACATATTATGTGATTTAGAACTCAGATATAAAACAAATTATTTTCTTCACACAAATATTTGTCCTGGCTTGGAAAGGAATCCACAATCCTCTAATATATTTCTTTCGCGTCCTCCGCACATAGACAGTGCATAAACAATATTAAGCACGGTGATTAATCATGCAGGCGTGCCAATTCCGTCCATACGCGTGATACATAATGACTGGCATAAAACAAACAACACGGGGGCACAATCATTAACTAATTGGTAATTCCGGTAAAGCTGGGCTGATTCAGTTAAATCTAGAGTTGCATATGGGGAGACAATCACGTATTTCATTCATGGACATTGCTGGCGGACATGATGTTTTATGGGGTATATTTACTCTTACTACATCGTATTTTTAATGTTTCAGGAATGGCTCATCATGTTGAAGTTATAAAAAAACTTGCTATAACAGCGAAGAGAAACGCCCTAAAGAAACCCATACAGTTCTTCAAGTTTTCTCCAATACAAAGGTTCCTAACCTTCTTGTCTCCTGGGACCGCGGCGACAATTTGGTGCGAGCCGAGAATCGCCAGTTTTAAAAATAAAAACTGCATCATTAGAACAAACTCCACAGTGTACTAAAATTGGTAAATAAATAAAACAAAATCCTTAAGAGCTTTTTGAAGATTTATGTATTTTGATAATTCAGAAGGCGTTGTCATAAATCACTTTTCTAACTTCGACCATACGTTGAATGTCTTGCAGATTGAAATTTATACCTATATCAATTAATAGCATCTCGATTGTAAAAAATATTATACATATTAGAATTATTACATTATTTTGAGGACCTAGATTCTAAGACGTGTGAAGACTGCCAACTCTTAATTGTAACCAGTTCATTGTAAAAAACATTAATTAACGTCTTCTATATAAAACCTATACATCTGTGTTATTCAGACTCAAAGCGTTGACTGCAGCTGAGCACAAAATGCCTAATTGTAGAGGTACAATCAGTGAGACAATTAGTGAAGCCGCGCATTTGATTGCGTGAGATTGGCTCGGGCGGAGCTGTGGGGAATTCTTTGTGGATTATGCGAGCCGGGTGCGCTCGCCACATAGTCTCATTGAGGCAGATAAAAGAGTTGAAAGGCATTACCACGTAGCAATAAGTTATAAACGATGTTTAATTATACGCACCTAGCGAATTATTTTCGTAATAAAAATTTCATTTTCTACATCAATATAATTAGTGTGAAAACAAAAGTAACAATGTCTTTGATATACATAAGATATCTAAACAACTGTGTTCTTAGAGCAGAAATTTTTGTTTTACATGCAAGATCGAATCATTTTATTAAATTTAAATTATGACGAAACTCTCTTGCTCAAATTAGAGGCATGAAACTTACACCAGACAGATGGTTCAGTGGCAATTAGAGTGTTTATGAATTGCTGCTGTAGCTTCCGAAAATAATGCAGGGCTTATCTATTCTATCTACAATTTTATGTTAACCTAGATAGTATTATTGTCAAAGTATTTGTACAGTATTTTTTTACATTAACACTACTTACCAAATTGACATTAAATTCCGTCCTATACACTAAACGTTGAAAATATTATAAAGTTTCCAGACCATTAACCAGTACGGTCACAGACCACTAATTAGACCGCAGACAAAAATTAATTAATTCCCATGAATTCTTGCACCATGAAAGTATTCGTTCCCGGCCAGCCGATACTCGAAATACTTCGTTGCAAAATTAATGGATTCAGACTCTGGAGACTGAACTTAATATAAATGTAATAATCTGCACAATTTATTCCTGTAGCTTGTATTGTGTCTGGAAATGGTCTATATTATCGGAGGCAAATTGAAATTGATGCTCAACTTGACACAACAAATCGTGTAGTAATAAAGATTTTACGAAAGTAATTGTACAGTAACAGTAATTTAATGTCTACGAGTAATTTTGGCGTAAACTTAAGTGTTATTCACTTTATATTATAATGTTGTTAAGAATTTTCAATTTCCTATTTACAAAATAAAACGCCTTATTTTACCATTTAAAAATCGTCTTGTGAAAAATTCCTCTGGAGAATGTTGCCCAGTGATTTGTTTTATCTTAATCTTTTTCAAAAGCTTTGCAACTGGTATAGTAGAATATTGTCTAATAATATTTCGGCTAATTGTAATATTTTCGCTTTTATAGAAAATGATACATATTTGAAAAGTTCATTAAAAGGGCACCAGATTGAAAACATTTCCACGAACGTTTTGAAGGTGTTAAAATTTCGCCAACTGGCGGCACAAACAAAACGGCTGCGAGCTACCGATTGATTACATAGGTACCCTATATATAGGGTACAAGCGACCGAGCTGACCCTTTTCATTCATTAATTAATCCGAAATGCACGGAACTCTCAAATAATAGGTCTCTTAAACCGATTACTCACGTGGAAGCGTCAATCGGTCTCGTAACAGATGTCAATTACCCACTGTTCGAACGGACGAAACGAACATACACGAACGAATACATTCTGCAATCATATTGAAACTGATCTCGCGATTATAATTGTTTTAATGAATTAATTGATTTGATAGCTATTGTTTGCGCTTGCCAATTTGCAATTTCCATATCGATTGCGTTGTAATCAAAGTGGACATAAAACGTAAAAACTGTGTTTTATTTCTTCTTAAATTTACTGTTATTAAAATATCAACAGCCAATATTGTTCTTGGTGAGCCAGATGTCATAATTATTTTGCTGTAAGCTTCTGATTATGATATACATATAACGATTATAAATAGATATCTCTTTTAATCCCTTTCATTGCTCTACAATTCGACATGTTTTTCTTCTCTTAATGAGAGAGTTTAAGGTGGATAGTGGAACCATGCTGGCCAAATGCAGACAGGCGAACTTCTACAAAGTCAATTTCGTACCAGAATTTGAATTTCAAACTAAAATATAAGCCAAGAGGCTATCACTGCTATCAAAGATCTCTACAAAATACAATCCTGATATAATTAATATTCCGAGAAAATAACGATTCCTTTATCATTCCGCATTGTATTGCGGAGAGAATCTGTTTTGAGTGCAATAAATTTCATTTATCTGTTCACACTATGTACGTATAGAATTGCGTCAATTCTTTTACTAGGAGCTATGTAAATGCTATTGTCAGTTTTATATTTGGAACTATCAGGAGGTCAAACACTAAGTATCGTTTCATTATGCCGACGTGTATATTGTTAGCTGAGCTGAGAAAACCGCGGCGCTCTCTTATTCACGCAACCTTTTCCAGGCAGACGATTATCGTAAAAAATAACGGCTTTCGCTAGATTACGCTGTTGTTTCATTTTTCAAAACGGTCTTTACATATATTGGAAACATTGGTTAATAAATAAGGTAGGTACTATTGAAGACTTTGTTATTAACTAGTTATTTACCAAGAAATAAACATACACATATTTTAAAAATTATTAGAATATTTGAAAGCACAATTTACCTTTATATTTTATTAACAGTAAGAAAATACTTACATACTTACATACTGAGATGAGACCCGTGTTTACAGTGAAACGATATTGGGGATACCCATTATGGCAATTACAACTATAGTTAAATATTCAAATCCATATTAATTAACTTATCTAGGGAATTAGATATTACCGCGGCGAATTTATCTCGTCGTGTTGTGAATACGGTATTGCTTCCTAGAGGATCGCCGCAACTTTTCATAACCAAAAGTCATGTAATCCCTATTGCCTATATTGTATTCAGAACTTGTTTCGGACCAACGCTAAGCTCAGTTTCATTAAATACTGGCGCGAATATAGTTAACTCAACTGAGCATGACTTGATGCTAGCAGTCTTGCCGCCTACTGCAGGCAGACGCGATTATCGTAAAAATTAATGGCTCTACCTGTGCATAATGCAATTGTTTTATTTTCAAATGGTTTCGCTATGTACACAGTAGGTACTTGGTGATTTTGATTTCAACTTCTCACTCCTGTGGTGTAAGGTTCGAACTCCTTGGCACACACTTGAAATTTTTATTTGCCATCTGCTTTTACGATTACATAACCATTCGCTGTAAGAATTGAAGAAAACAGGATCCTCAGAGTTGTTCGTAGTTTGCTTCAAAATGTGTTAGGTAAGTCTGATAATCTATATTTGGTCTACGTGATAGACTCTGCCCTGACCACATATGTATCCTTTTTGTGTCTGATAATTGACCACATTGTGCCCCGCTCAGATACATACTTTCTGACGGAGAAATGAGTTGTCTCTGAGTTCGAGGAGTATTTAAGGACAGAGATATTTCGCACTCGGTGCTCGCTGTCAACCACATTAGGGATCTGGCGTGATGGCATAAAAACCCCTGACTTGGGACATTTTGACTGGCCTCGTGGTTGAGCGGTTAGAGATCCTGACTGTGAAACCGGAGGTCGCGGGTTCGATTCCCACCCAGGACAAACATTTGTGTGATGA
>DWQT01004529.1:0-11170 GCA_018244895.1 Myscelus amystis hages
TTGTAGTCCTAGTATTTTCTTCCTACCATTACTACTTCTTTATTGTCATTATTCATGTAACTAAGTTACTATTTTACCAAATACCACTATAAATTTCCTTATGTAATGTAATTAAAGGCTATTTGTCATAGATTTGTTTGAATATACCTACGTAGCAATAAAACATTACTTATTTAATTTTACTTATTTTACACTGCATTGCATTGTTTTAAATTACAAGGGCATCAACTAATGCTTAAGATTTCAGTATCTGTTCAGGTGTATAGGGTCCAAATCCAGATTTAGGACTTTGTACTAACTTACTAAATTTATGACTTACCGCAATGAACACGCCAAGCTGTTCTTTATAAAGTGGATGAAACATGCCAATCGGCAGTTGGCTAGCATCATTATGAGAAGAGAGACTGTCTACTCCACAGCAATGACATGCTTGACAATTGACATTGTTGTTGGATTATTATAGGTTAGCTGGCATTTGGCTATAGTTTCATCTGATGGAAAGTGATGATGTGGCCTACAGTATAGCATGCTTGCCTAGTCGACTCATATTCATTATACATATATAAATATTCAAAGTTATTATTTTGTTTATGTTTGCTTTTAATTAATTAAGGATAAACTATGAAGACAATAAAAAGTACTATTATATCAAGTTAATTTATTCAAAGATTGTATTTGGAAACTTTGAATCTTTCTATCCCAAGATGAATGAGCAGATTCATAGACTTTTGTGGCTTCATTCTCTAATAAAATATGTTCAATCACTTTATCAACATTGCTTCTTATTTTAAGTGATTCATATAATGGAAAATTACCCCCACTCTTTTTCACTCTTCTTTGAGCACTTCTATAGCACTTCCAGGGTTGTGGCTCAATTATAAGTGATCTTGTACAAGCATTGACATATTTTAAAAAGGCATGTAATCCATCATCACCATTATTTATATGAATCCACATTGTAACAGAGAAACAGAAGATGACATCAAATTTCTGTTTTTTATTATAGAAAAGGTACTTTTTAATTAAGTCTTGCTGTTCGCTAGATGTTATATTTAGACAAATGTATGAAATGTTTGGGTTATCATTCAGTTCTATGGCTCTTTCTATTAATATTGGGTCTATATCCACTCCTAATATTTTTATATCAGATTTTGCATATACTACAGACTTTAAATAGTTATACACTTCTTGTGTGAGTTCTCCAGTATTGCAACCAATGTCTAAGCAAATAATTGGTTCGTCAGAAGTAGGTGCCGGAAACATGGATGGATGTAAACCAGCTATTCTTTCTTTCGTGCTATGAAATGAATAGTAATTTATAAAATTTCCATATTTTACTGCTCCTGGGTCATTACCGTTAAAATTTAGTGCTGATTTTGCCATGACAGTTTCAAAGAGGTACTACGCGAAAGATTAATTTATATAACACTTAACAGATATAATATGTAAACGAAGTTCATCAAAATAAAAATAAATGGATAACCTTAAAATATTTGACGTTGACTCTTGTAGGCCTATTTTTGACACGAAATAATAGCTACTTTCTTAACATAAGGTAAAATGTCTTGATGTTCTTCCTTTCATATATAAATGAATTTACGGCACTTCGCTATTAATATTCATAAAATAGTTTTTCAACTAAATTATAGGGTATGACGTCACACCTCTTTTATTTTATATACACCTTTAATCAGGTAAATATGTAGTTTTATAGTCTCAATGAAATAATATATTTTCTATCATTTGGGCGGTCAGGTCTTTGTCCATTTTTTGTATACCACAGATGTTTAAATTCAAGTAAAAATTATTTAAAACAAAATTTTTGTTTTAATATATACAAAATACTAAAACAGTAGGCAACCGAATTGCTATTCCTATTTAATAATACGGCTATTTAAAAAAATTAAGAATAAGAAAATATTTTGATTCTTACTACAGCATTAAAAATAAAGGAGGAAGTAAGATATTTCTTTAATTTCAATTTTTTTCCTTAAAAAAAGTTTTCCTTTTTTAAATTACTTTTAGTTTATGTTTACCTGTAGGTACAAAACGCACAAAATATGAATTTCAGATTTAAATGATAAAAAAAACCAATACAACACAATAAGAATTCACAACCATTCAGAGACTAGGGGACTATGGAACCTGTAACAAAAACAAAAAGAATTTTTTAAATTACCTTTACAGATGATACAGAACGAGCTCATTTCGTAACTGTGTTTGAAAGATTTTCGGCTACAGGCTTTACCATTGTTTAATTTATTATAGAACATTTTTAAATAATTTTACTTTTTCAAAATCTGTTTGCTTACGGCTAGGTTTGAAGACAAATGAGCCCTATCACCGCCAATGTGGGGAACATGTCAACCAGTTCGGTCATCACGGACTTCCAAATCGCCGTACTGCAGGCCGTATATCTTATTATGCGAGCGTCAATGACGTCATCCGAAGAGCCCTAGTCACCGCCAACGTGCCCGCTATTTTAGAAGCTAAAGGAATAGCAGGTGACGTTGGCAGAAGAGTCGACGGCATGAAGAGTCGTCGCTCGTGTGGGATGCAACTTGTCGATACGGTAGTTACGTCCCATATCCCGGCGATCAAGACGGCATGCGGGTACTGCGGTTGAGTCCTCTCGGCGGCGAATTTGCTTCTCTAAAAAAGAGTTAAATATTTGTGCTGTTTTTAATTGAGACCATTGGTCAGTGGGCGCCCGAACGTAACTTTTTTATAACGATTTATCGTCGCGCTTGGTTGATGTGACAGGTGAGCCGAGAGCTGATTCTTACGTTGGGCAAAGAATTACTCTGGCCGTCAAAAAAGGGAACTCAGTCTGTCTCTTGGGTGTCCTACGACAAGACACCAGCTTGGATTTGTTTCTTATTTAATGTTTTAACTTTTTTGTTAGCCTATGTCGTGTCCTTCTTTCAGGCCAGTAATTATGATTGATCGCTATTAGATGCCAGTTCTCCTTGAAAGCGTTCAAGAAGTCTTGCCAACGTTTATGAAGAGTGCCAGCATGATAGTGGCTTCCCATGAAATACATGTTTGTCGAATTGACTTTTCTCGAAGGATGGCAGAAAAAAAAATAATAAACTTAGATTTTGTTTCCTTTGCCGCCTTTAGTTGCGCAAACTCAAGGACCACAAGTTGAGTTGGGGAAAACCTATAGTTGAGGTCGTTTGTGTATTTGTGTCACAAATTTAATTAAGATGTTTTATTTTTATGATGACCAATCACTGTTTTGTTGACTTCGCATTAATTTAAGATGATCAATAGTTGTTTTGTTGACTTTACATTACTTGCAAATTAATTACGTGTTAATTCATCCGATGCCCACAGCTACGTAGTCTGTTAGCACGATACCAAGACAGGGCAGGAAAAAAGACAGAAGATTAAAAAAGTAATTTTAAAGTAAGTAATAAAAAGCAATAAGTATGTAGATATGAGTCATTAAATATATAACTTGCCTGTATTATGTTTTAGCTTTCAGTCCATGATATTTTACTTTGGACGTGTTGATCATGATACTTTACCGTCACAGTTTTTAATTATAATATAATTCACATAGTTATATTTTAAGACAACTACCTTTTCTTTTAAAGAAGTCAAACTTAGCAATTATAATTCCTATAAAACAGTAAAAAACACAAAACAAATTTAAATAAACGATATGGTTCAGTTAGCTTTTACTTTCGTTCAATAACAAAATAAACGCTGCTCTTCCGTTGACGTATGTAGGTATATCTCCGGTTACACTGTCCGCTGGCGTAAGACCTGTTGTGGTGTAACGAACTTGCACCCTGTGGATGTATCGATAGAGACTGAAATAACAGCCAAAATAGACGATGGAGCCGCCGACTAATAGACTGGAGCCGGTCGTCCGCGAGTGAAACGTGGGACCGACCGTTCCTCACGGTACACGCAAACTCATCTGTAATTACACCGTTTCACACACACAACACTAGAAATGCTACACACAGTTTAATTGGTAACATATACGTCTCGCTTTTTGTCATAAATTGTATCGGAGAAATTCACTTGGAAAATGGTTCTTAATCATTTTCAAGTTCAGTTACGTAAGTGCGCGTGCACGTGAATTGGTGCGGAATGGCGGATGTTCGGTGGTGCCGCGGTGCTCAACCAAGTGGCTAGCCGTTATAAGCTCGCAGCACATGCACCAGCCGTCAGTCGCCGTTAGGTCACGCTGATATACGTCAAAGTTTTACCTTTAGTGTTGTGTGCGTAATTCATAGCGAAGATGTGCTCCACGTTTCGGATAGCCGTCGTTTCGGTTATATGTGTAGCGTTAGCTTCCAGTCATGTACACGGACCTAGAAGATCTCGAAGAACGGAAATCGATGATTCCGCTCAAAATGAAGTAGACAGTGGCAGAGCCGACGAAAGTTCGTGGTGGCCTTCAGCGGAGTTTGCCATTTTGCAGAAAGTCTACGACGATTGTAGTACACAAAAACACCTGACGATGTGTTTAAAGGGTAAAGCATTAATGGCACTGACAAGGGCCGTGGAGCAGGTGAATTTAGTGACATCGGTGCGATTGAAATGTGAAGTGACAAGTATAGTGTTGTCTAATATTTTGATGTGTTACACAGGATAGCGTTCAGCTCGCCGACGGGCTGACGCTGGTGAAGCAGGCGGACGCGCCCGCCGCGGTAGCGGAGCCTCGTTTCCTCGCTGGTATGACAACTGAAGAGAAGCTCGATACCATCTTACGTAATAAATTCGAGCAGCTGATGAACACGCATACTATTTCAATGGATATGGCATCAGAAGGTAGAGGTAGAGGTAATGTATAAAATTCCATATTTGACTTTCCGAATATAGATATACATTATTATTTATCAATTAATAGTAATTATACTGCTATAGGTAAAAAGGTCCTGCCTTACCTATTGCTCGGTATATTCACAACCGTTAGCATTGTGGGTGGTATGGCTCTGAAGACCTTGGCAGCTATCGCCGGCAAAGCTCTCATCGCCAGCAAGGTGGCATTGACCATCGCTGGTATTATTGCCCTGAAGAAATTATTCAGCCACGATGGCGCTACGGGTGAAACCACTTTCCAGGTCCACGCAGATGGACATCATAGGTAATTTTTAAACTTTATACATATTTATTCAGCATTTAACGAGCTGAAAGGTAGCTACAGTACTTCAACATTTAATTATCCAAAAAAATAATATAACAACGAAAATAAACTAAAAAGTATCTGTCAAAACTTTTAACTACACTATACTAATGACAAGACATTCGTGGAGTATTTAATATAAATCGAAGAACACGCATTATTGTTTATCTATTAGATTAATTTGATAATGTTTATTAATTTGTTAATGTTTTATATTTTAATTTTAGTCTTTAATTCGAAGGCGCAATCTATATGTGGTGAGGCCAGTGAACTCGGAGGCGTTGGATCCATACCAGTACTCCGAGCAGACGACCACGAGTGCGTAGCTGGTCCGCGCCCGCCGCCAGCTCGCTGAGGCCTCCACCTCGACCCCACAAATGACCTCAAACCAAAGTATCGTCCGCCGATGGACAGCCTACTTACAACGAACCGTCGTCCACGTTGTTCTCAAATCTATGTCAGATAATAATTTATTGTAGTTTATTTATTTGCGACTACGGTTGTAATGTACGGTTTAATGTAAATTAAATTAATAAAACTAAAGTGATGTAAGATTTAATAAACAAAAGTGCGTACATGTAGTTTCATTTTCCGATATTAAACACAACTTTTCAAATCTTACGTTTGTCAAATTGCGACGTAATGGTACCTATAAATTAAACTCGTGGAATACCACTTAATCTGGAAGAATTTTAGGCATTATATAGGCAAATAACGTATTACCAATGCTTTCTATTTGCGTAATTATGTCAGACGTGTTACGTAAAACTTTCGTCTCGTAATTTTAAAATGATTCTAAAATTCTGTTTGCTGTCCTATAAACATAGTTATTTAAAAAATGTGACTTGTATCCCAGATTATTAATAATTGATTTTTCTAGCCAGTCACTCGGGGATAAGATAACGCGCAACGAGATGGCGTAAATAGTCTGTGTTTTAATTAATCGCATTTATCTGCTTTCTTTATTCGCTCTAGTGGAGAGGAGTCGAAGAAATATGTTAAGATTTTCCGTTAATGTGGGTACAGTGCATAGGAACGTAGAAAGTAGAAAGTTTTAATCGACTCACTGCACATGCATGCATAGAAACTGTTAGAACGTCAGTGGTTGTGATCCGTTCTGCTTTATTAAACATCGGGGTGATGCGGCGATCTATTGCTTTTTACGCCACGTTGACCCATTAAATGGATAATGAGAAATTCTTTTATCCGAGTTAGCGCTTCAGGATGAGAGTAAAGTTTTTATTGAAACCGTTAGCTGAAAGAATATTTGCGAGGCAGCGTGTGTAAATAAAGGGATGTGTGTCTATTTTGGATCGAGTGGAGCAGCTGAGTGTGGTGTAGCGTTTGTTCGGCTGCGGAAGGTCAGCTCGTTGATTAGTCGTGTGCCGGTAAAGGCCGACCACATAGCGCGTTTGTGCGCCCGAACGCTGTTTATAATGCAGATATGTGTTTGCCCAATCGGTGCACGCTACGTTGGCTATATGGCATAGTTAATGCGGCCGGAGTCTCTTTGCATACGCAAATATAGGGCGGGCGGTCCAGCCCTGATTAAGCGGTGCAATGGCGGTGACGTTGGCTTCATTCCTGCTTCAGGAACACCATTTCACGTGATTACTGTGCCGTATTTCAAATTATCTAGTCCTGATTTCCCATTACTGTGCTGTTTACGAGATACTTTTTGAACATATTAGTGCTTAATTTTTTAAAGCCACTTGTTGTGACGAATCGTACCTATTTTACATCTATTTAGGCTATTAAGATTCGCTGAACGTACGCAGAGCACGCTATGACAGCAATGTTAAAATACCCAGAAAAATTCATGCAAATTTAGCTGATAAATTGTTATCATTATTATACAGTCATGTTAAGTCCCTAACGAAGTACGTAGGCACCGAATGCTAAATATTTTTATTGTTACAAACCTGACGTGCTTTTTCTACATTCATAGCTCCATTTATACATACGGGTTTCGGCTACTCTTGTTTTATAGAATAGAAACTCACAAGATGCCTTTATCCACAAAGAATTTATAAAAGCTCAAATAAAATTTAACCTGTTAAAACATGAATTCTATAGCAATTTTACCTGTATTGACGGAGGCTAACGCCGGACATTAATTCCGCGGGGAGGCGGTCTGCGTTAAGTAATATTGCCAGTGGCCTGGGTCTGATGCCCGTGCGGCTCGGGCATTTTAATACGTGATAGGTAAGTCTCGAATTAGCCCAACTATCACACTATTGGCTATGCACCGAAGACTGGCTAATGAATTTGATTTCCCGTAGGAAGCCCTCTCTCATGATTTCCGTTAATAATATCACGTAGATATAAATGACAGAGGTGGCGATTTTATTTAATATTATAAAAATATTACAAAAGTAAAATTAAGAATTAAAAAGTCATTCAATTGCGCTTTTAAAAATACAAAGAAGAAACAAAATATTACGCTCTTTTTCTTTTAGATGTTTTCGTTAATGTATGGAATGTTTCATAAATAATGGTATACCATAAAGTTTACACAACATGCATATATTGAGAAATATGTATCTATGTGTTGTGTAGTTACTAACTATCGTGCTCAAATTAATTGGTTCAATATATTCAAAATAATTGGTCATAAATACTGAAATTATTTCAGTAAGCAGTTCGTTCATATTAAATATTATGTCGATACCGTATCGATATATTTAGTAGGTACATATTTAGAAATTAACGTAGGTACTCGTAAGATATGAGAGCACGGACGTCACTCGCGCAGCGAAGTTACTTTACGGGCGAATGGTCAAAGTATCCGACATAAACCTATTTTGTTCTCTTCTTATATTGGATGTACGCTCCCTTCTTTGCCCGCCGCCGTCCGTTGTCCTTTAAGGCAGGGCTGTAAGAACAAGAATGAATCATGTCAGATAAACACATACGCTTATTACCAACTCACCCATTAGCATTTACACAATAAGTATCGGTAGCTACTTTTTTGCAACACTCGTGTCTATGACATTACACATTATGTCGATTTTAATCCTTAATCCTTCACGGTCTCCGAATGAACTTTATAAATGCGCCAAATCATTACGTGGATTATGGATACTACGGATTGTACTTTGAACAAGTTGCAGATGTATGTAACCGTCACCATCCAAAAATCATTTTCGTGAAAACATTGTCCAACAAAAACTAATGATTGCTAAGTGCTTCCCCAATTCAAATGTTGTTTTGAATGCCACATTTACAAGTATATAAAGGTGCTTTTAGACACCACACCTGTTTGCTGTGCACTAGGTTTCGAGCGTCATCCTTTAAAAGTAAATATCGGTGTGAGTTCTGCCTTTGGATGATCTGTACTTGTACTGTTTGTGTGGAAGGGTCCATGATTGCGTGTGGCAACCTCGGCACCGGCGGCACTACACAGATGTGAAAATAAAGATATAAACGCACCGACCAATGTTTGTATACTTAATTAAGAATATGTTAATAATAGTATCGTAATAGAAGTTTCTTAAATTTTATCTTTTTAATGTAATTATTGAAATACATTTTTAAAGTGATATTTTGTACAAGCGGACATTGTCCATGTTCAACCCTGAGTTTGGGCGGGCGGGCGCTGCGAGGAAGTTTTGTTGGGAATTATGTTGGTACGTGCCAAAGCCATTATTGCTGCGAGAAAAGTTCATCAATTTCATTTCTATCTCCGTACACGTCCGCTCTCACCCCACTCCGTACCTATGTATATCTATATACTGCCTGTTCGTACGATGCCTGAACAGTAATCATCTTATTGTTTTCGCCTTTCAATAAGTAAAGTTTTGTTTTAGTTATCCCTATTCCAATTATTTTCTGTAACGCGGATTTAAAGCATAATGTGACTTAAACTTATCCATGTGATTTAAATCCGTGTGATTTAAATTTATCCATGATTTAGCTGTATTTTTTTTCTTAGTATCTCAGCTCCATATTTTAAATGTGGAACGCGGAACGGACACGAATACGCCTCGTGCCGGTGTAGACATGACGTCATAAATGATTCCTGAAAAGAGTTGTATTTAAGGCGTAGGGAGCGGCTCTCTACCATTGTGGACTTTTAGCGGTCGTCGCTGGGATTATAGTCTAAATATTGCATAGTTCAATTATACAGTAAGGTATGAATTACTTTCATTTATTGTGAGATTGACCTATATTACGCGATCAGAAATAAATTACTTATTATACGTATCATCTACTTTGTATATTAATTTTAATGTGTTAGGTAGTTTCACCACTTATTTTATTTTAAAGAATATTCGTAGGTAGCATTGTACTATGTAGGTATGTAGGAAATTTTTCAAGTAACTATTGTAGTTAAAATTTAAAGTAACACATTACAATAGTTACAATCGAGTGCACTTGTATAATACCGATAGTTCCTTGATTAAATTGTGAAAAAAGTCGGGAAAGTTTTCCTCATCAAGAAAATACGGCAATGAAAGTAACAGAACACGCGCCTGTTGGTAATAGAATTATTGCAACATTGCATTTCGAATGGCATGACATGTAACGTATCACTTTCTAATTTTCACTTACGATAAGCTGGACAATTGAAACGAAGTAAATAAGTAAAATGGTTTTGGATGTGTTTACTCGTATGTCCGTTCGTCCGTCCGTATGATAATGTGTGTTTGCTGTGTTTTGTGAAGTTACATACATACAGTCAATGATCTTACTTAGGAAAAGTTCGTACGTTACGTTCTTGATTACGCAGGTACGCCCGTGGTGATTCGTCCATGAGTAAAGTAATTATAAAGTATGATGCACGCGGGCTATGACCTTTCTGTTACCATGAAATTATAAGCGAACTACGTAAAAACGTTAATGCATTTAGATCAAAGGTATATCACATTTTATGCGACTTATCAACTTATATAAAATAATAACTCTTATTTTAATACTAAGTTTTTCTACGTTATAAGAACGTGTAGAAACATGCGGTTTTTTCACCATAAAACAGCATTTGATATCAGTGCAGTGATGCACTCGAGCGCGACGGCATTCATTGCCGCAAAATCATGAATAACTAAATAAATAATTACTTATGCGTACTTAACGGACCGCTCTCACTGTTATAATTCTATAAATTCATGCTTTAATTTGCCTATAGATTATCACCCATCTTAAATGATGTCTATATATCTATTTTATCTTATTTAAACAACTTTAATTTCGAGAATTTGTATAAAGAACCCATGTCATGTATGTAAATACTTACATTAACATAAACATATTTCTTATTTACTGTGGAACATGTGTCAAAACATGGTTTATTTGTGTGATATTTAATAGATGGTACATGTACATACTCGTACATAAGCTATTGATATTAAATGTCATGAATTTCCCGTTTTGGCTCTTAATGTTCCTTATAAACAAGCACAAAGGTAAACACACGTTATGTGATTTTGTAGTAGTGATTTAATTAGGCACTATCAAATATTTTGTGACGATGCCGTGGGGAGGTCTAATTAGCTGTGGCTGGGGTGGTCAGGTGGACGACGGTCGAGGTACGGAGTCCTCCCTGCCAGCTAACAGACCTTGACTGATGCGAGGAACCCTCGAACTTTATCTCCAAGTAGTACAGGCTATAGTCGTTTGCCATGCGGCTGCCACCCCTGGACGTTAGCCGGCCGTCATTATGTGTCATTAGTTTTGCGACACTGACCAAATGACTGGTCTGTGATATCGAATGACTCATTCTGTTCGTGATTAGTCTCTGCGATTTTCTAAATACACAATACTACATTCGGGCTATAATATATTGCGTTGCAGGATACGATGTTATTTGGCACGTGAAAATGTGTTGGAACTTACCCTTGGATACGAGATGTATGCTATAAAACTATGAATATGTAAAGTAATTCATATTTATTTATTGTAAGCACCCAAAAAAAGTGTTTATAGAGTTGCAATATGTCTTTTTACTCGAGTAAGTACTCGTATTACAATTTAAAGAAATAAAACAAAAAATATTCACATACCATTTCCACATAGAATTTCAAC
>DWQT01004530.1:0-11168 GCA_018244895.1 Myscelus amystis hages
TCGGCCAGGAGTCCCACACACCCCCGGCAGCCCCAGCCGGGTCGTGCGTAAATGCATTTCCCAACGCAAAAAAAAAAGGGGTCCTAAGGCAAAAGGGTGTCCTAAGATATGATAGTTATTTAAAGTTACAGTGTGTATATAAACTTATTTGTTTCCAGGTGGAGGCCTCATAGCGTTTCTCCTGCCTGCTGACGCAAAGCTGTCTAAAAACAAATCGGAGAGTAATAAAAAATCAGACGTTAGCATCGAAAGTAATACGTGCAGTAGCACTCATTAACGATGTAATAGAAAAAAGGGAAAGAAGCTTCTCGTGTATTACGACTGGGAGAGAAATAATTGAAGGACACGAAGATTACTATTGTTGTTTATTGTTACTGTGAATTTGATTTGATTCATTTGATTCAATTTAGACATATCCAGGAGTAAAAGGCGCCTGTATGTAATTTTGATGGTTGTGTGGGTGGTTGGATTGTTGGATGGTTGGATAGTTGGATGGCTGGATAGTTGGATAGTTGGATGGCTGACCGCTAGTGGCAAATTTTCCTGAGGCGTTTCTGTGCTTTGAAGGTTACGTTAAGCAGTTGTGGTTAGGTCATCTATAACCGTTCACGAGTTAGGTCTAACTTGAGTATTTACAAAAGAGAACCGTGCCTTAAAAACAAATATGTTCTGAATGATTTCATTCCACTCAAAATATTTAGTTTATTGTGCCTATTCGATTAAGAAATCTACGTATCAATGAATATAAGCGATATAAAATTGGCGGATTATTTTGTGTTTTATTTATTCCATCCCTGACATTATTATGTTATGTAATAAAATAAATACATTATTATAACCGTGACCTGGTGCAGATTGCCAATTATATGTTAAGATAAGCGCTATCGAGCTGTGGATGGCCAGTTGAATCAGTGGCTGATGAAATGATTGCTGAGTACATCACGTACATCACGGTCAATTCCCGTCTGGGGTAAAATTTTGTGATGACCAGTAACATTCCACCCCATGCGTCATTAATGTTATGGACGTATACTACTATAATTAAATATTTTTTTTATACTACTTACTACAATTTTTTTTTCTGTAGTTCTTATATTTATTTATTAAATTTCTTATTTATTATTAGTTACCTATATTTCTGAGTGAAAGGAGCTAAAGAACGTATTGTACTTAATATACATGTCACCGCATACATTTTTCAATCCTACCCGCATATAAACATTTTATATTCAAAAGTGCGGGTAGTTTTACCTATAATCGTTCTTTTCATTACCGCGGGCCAGGAAGGCGCTTGCTTTGCAATATGATTGTTTAAATTAATTATGATATACTTAAATATTGCTGATTAATGATTTCATTAATTGTTCAAAATGAAAATATATAATATTGGTTTCCATATATTTATCTACACAGTGATATTGTGTCCCATTTACAATGTGTTCGGTCTTGGGAAGTTTTTGGGACGCCATGAGGCAGGTGAGGTTGAATTACAATTTCCTTAATTAGGTATAATAATAATAATTAGGACAATTACACACTCGGATATCCGATTCCGAAATATAACATTTTAACGTAATTGGACAGCTGATAAAAGTTATACATAAGTATAATGTACTACGTAATATATACTTAAGTACTAATACTAATTAATGTTTTTATGTGCTCGGGAGAGTGTTTTTCCTTGGCGTCAATTTTGTTGCCTTATTTCGAAAGACAGTCGTGTGCTTAATTGTTACTATTATATTATTGTAATAGACTAAAGAAAGCCTCCATAATTACCTAATATCTCAAGTTAGAGGCTGAAAGTGAGTATTTATTAACCGTCGTAGGACGTGATAGGTGAAATGTAAGTACTTAAAGAATTTTTGGTAACAAGTATTGTTATTATAAAAATACGTTTATATTGTTACAGGACATGAGCATGTAACAGAGCGTCCATGCGACACGTGTCCAAGGCAAGGCATTTGCGTGCCTCGTGTGCAGTGCCCGGGTCACCTTGGGCCTGACGCCCACAATCCCGAGTGTCACCTGGGTGGCACCCGGTCGATTGGCGTCTGCTGCTATACAGCAAGTGATCCTGCAGGTTTGTGAATCTGTTGCTTACCATACAAAACACTGAATTAATTTTTTATTTAATTTCGAATTTAAATTTTTATTTAATTCGATTCATTCAGCATGGAAATTTTTGACAAAATTAATTTTCGTCAGTCCCCAGCAGAGTAGGTATTTTTATTAGTAATCATGAGTTTATTTATTTAACAAGCTCACGAGCAATGGTTACATTATAATAAATCTAATTCTCATAAATACATACATATCACTTTTTTAATAAGTTAAAATAAAATTTATAAGGCAGCTCAACATAATGACACAATTATTTTGAGAGAACATACCACAAAATAAAGACAAATTCAAAACAACATGTAGTCTATTTTTATGTAAAAAAAAATTCTAGTCGAATCTAAACGAAAGTCTCGCGCGTCTATCAACGCTAATGATGTCAAAGAAGCCCACGCGAGGTCTCAGCAGAAGCTGTCCGAGTGGCTGTCTCGCAGTAACATGCTTATGAAAGAAGGCCACGCCACTGTCAAGGAATCCGCGCCCAGTTTTGGTCACCATTTGGTAAGCAAAATTATTTTTAAACTTTCCGCAACATTGGAAATTCCGTTAGATTCAATTTACATAGACGCAACTGTGCAACTAGGTGAAGCGAGATTCTTATATATTTTTACATCATGTTAATTGTGATTCCGTCCACAAGGCGCGAAAAAAATTAAAATTAAGTAGTTCCAATGTTCATTGCTATAGAAAAAATATGTGTCTCATTTTGCCGAGTGAGTGTACGCTACATATACATATATCTATTATATTAAATTTTAGAATTTTGCATTGTTCTGCTTTGAAGCAAATTAATGTCGCAGATCAGACTTATTTGTATCTTTACTAATTTTAGTCGCTTCATTCTTACGACAATCAAGCGGATAAATTAGGTCAGGGTGGCTTGTTGAATTTATTCGCGGCTGAAGAGTTAAAAACAAGACAGGCAATATCAGAAGATGATTTGGCTTTTGGATTCAAAGAGCAAACAGACGGTGAGATTAAATTAACTTTAGTTTTGCTTTGAATCTTTTGTTGTCCGTATTAAATTAAAATTAAAGTTGTTAATTTATTTAATAATTTAAGCGAAAATCAATTTCCAGGTCTGTTTTGTCCACCGCAACCCCCATGTCAGTCAGTACTAAGACCTTATAGAAATACCAACGGAGAATGCAACAATCCTTCGCACCCCTTATGGGGGGCAGCCAATACCGGCTACAGGAGACTGCTGCCACCGGCCTATCGTGACGGTAATATTTTCATTATGAAAAATATTGGGAGACAAGTTAGATACAATAATAAACGTGTCAGTTGTGAGCAAAACGCATGTAACTTACCAGAAATCTTCTAGAACACTAGCAAGTTAAATGCTAGCAAATTCATATAAAGGTTACTGATGGTGAGCTTAATAATGAAGATGAATTAGGTACATCAGAAGTTACTGATACATCATTTTATAAGCTGTGCTGCTGTCTTTCTATGAAGTGGTATTTGAATAGACTTTCATTAACCATTTCGATACCAGTATTTCTAACCTGTGATTTTGCTGTTACGAGGTAAATAAAATTCCAATCTTTTTCAAAAGAATCGTAAAGTATATTTACTAACAATTATCTTCAGGACTATGGGCTATGCGGGCGTCCAGGTCCGGTTCGCCGCTGCCCAGCGCCAGGGTCGTGAGCACCAAATTGCTGCTCGACGGCAACCACCCCAGCCGCACCCACAACCTGCTGTTCATGCAGCTCGGCCAGTTCATCACCCACGACGTCACCGCCGGCGTTGTCTTCACCATCGGTGAAATGTTCAACATATTTTTCTTGTTTATTCACAAAACATTTTTCATTGAATCCTAATTTACAATGTTTTTTTGTTTCTTTCTTTAAATTTGAAGAGATTTTTTAAATGATATGTACTAAATTCCTATGCAGAGGTATGTTGTGATGGAAGTTTATTGGGTTACGATAGATGACTAGCTTATTGATTTCATGATTATCATAATATATGTATTGTCTTTTTATGGTCTGAAATCTATATCTATACATGGCTACAACATGTTCTCCTTAACGATTAAGTTCCAGAGCGTCACTTTTCTGAAAGTGAATGTTGTTGAATCCGTTAAATGTAAATAAATTATTTACAGTGAATATAATTATATTTAAAGGCAATGGCAGTGCTATATCTTGCTGTTCTGGTGACGGCGAAGGTGTACTCCCGCAGCACCTGCTCCACTGGGCTTGCGCGCCCATTATCGCGGACCCTGATGATGCCTTCTTTAGCAAATTCGGAGTCCGCTGCATCAACTTTGTAAGAACACAGTTAGCACCAAACAGTGACTGCACAGTCGGCTATGCTCAGCAAGTAAGTACGTTTAAAAGTAAAATACTGAACAGTCTTGACAATAAAGGTATTAGAAAATCAGAATTTTTCTCTTCGTCTACCGGTCATCCCTTCATTCAGCTGTTTAAATTAAAGTCTTTGGTAAACAATTCTTTTTTTGTTATAATGATATTTTTACAGAGAACTTTTCTGTACTCACCACAATGATTACAGTAATGATCATTATTTCGTAGATGAATGGAGTAACACATTTTATCGATTTATCTCATTTGTATGGAAGCTCTGTATCGAAACAAGCGGACTTGCGAGCTTCTAACGGCCAACTGAAGGTTTTCAACGATTTCGGACGCGAGCTGCCTCCACTTACTGAGAGAAAAGAGTGTTTGGCTGATGGGAATGGAGCAGTGTGTTTTGACTCCGGTAATTTCAACAACTATTAAAAACACGTAAAAAATCAAATTGTTTTAAATGGCGAGATTTTTAGCTTTAAAATCTTGGCATTTCTTTAATATGTTTGCTATTTAAGGTGACAATCTCGGCAATCAGATCATATCTCTCACGGCGTTCTTTACGATCTGGACAAGAGAACACAACAGAGTCGCCCGAGCTCTGGCCCTCGTCAACCCCATTTGGAACGAGGACAGAATATTCTTGGAAACCAAAAGGATCCTTCAGGCTGAGTTCCAGCACATTATCTACAATGAATGGCTGCCTTTACTTCTAGGTAAGTTCTCTTAAGTCTCCGTAAAGTTCTTAATCGATTGAGCAATAAATTCTCATTGACGTTAATTTATTATGACACTAGTAATAACAAAAGACACTCAAAAGAACAAAACAATTTTTTTTAATTCCTTTTTTGCACACGGCTCTCCTCTTATTAGTAGTAGTCAAGTAGGTAACGAAGATGATTGATTTTTTTGTAATTATCATCATTATTTTAAGGTCCGGAAATAATGAAAATGTTCAGGCTGTCGCCATCAGCGGGGTATTCTTCGTCGTATGACCCCCGCGTCGACCCGTCTGTCTCTGTGGAGTTTTCAACATCTGCAATGAGATTTGGTCACTCAGTTGTTGATAGCAAAATCACGTAAGTCTTTCTAGCGTTGATTTATTTATTTATATATAGATCGCAATGAATTTAAGTATTAAGTGACGCCTTCCATTGGATCTTTAAAGCAGAAACAGTAAAAAGCTTTTTATTGACATGTATCAAGGCCTTATTGAATTACTGATTGTCTTATCTTTAAAAATACATACCGTTTTAGGGTCCCCAACGCAAGCACCGCTGATGTCCAGGAGACAATATCGATTCCGGAAGTTATGTTCCAGCCTTCCAGATTACGAATACAGCCTTTTCTAGATCGACTTTTGATTGGGTTAAGTTGGCAGCCGATGCAGTCTGTAGACCCGTTTATAAGCGAAGCTGTAAGCAATAATTTAGTATAATTTTGTTTGAAACTTGGATCTATTCTTAGAATAAGGTACGATAGCAATCTACGCAGGCATTCTACTTACGAAGCATAGGAAGAATACTTACTCCCAAAGTACTTTGGGAGACTTGAGAAATTCGCAAATGTTGGATCCGTATGATTTCAGCTGTCCCGTTACTTATTCCACGGTGGCAATCCATTTGGCCTGGATCTGGCGGCGATTAACATCCAGCGAGGCAGAGATTACGGCGTCCGACCTTACAATGACTACAGAAAACTTATCGGCTTGCAGCCGTTCACCGACTTCAGACAGTTTCCTCATAGTGTGAGTGGTACAAATGTTTAGAGATGATTAGAGCGTACTGTCGCAATCTAAATGTAACAAGTTTCATGACTTCAATATTTTAGTTGTGAGAAGCCTAGCCTCCTACTCCAGCGGGTTAGGGTTCAAATCAAATTCTAAGTTTTTCAGAATGTTTAGGGATTTTCATAACAAGTTACCGTTTCTTCATACTTGATATGATGTCATCGCTTAGATCAATGTAATAGTTGCTGTCTTAACTTAATAAAGATTTGTGTATCTGGTTCAGATTGATAATAAAATAATATTTTAATTATTTTCTAGGCAACTGAGCGACTAGCATCGGTATACAGTAGCCCGGAAGATATAGATCTATGGGTTGGCGGTCTTTTGGAGGAACGTGTTGACGGGGGGATAGTTGGGGCAACTTTCGCGCATATCATTGCAGATCAGTTTGCCAGATTCAAGAATGGGGACCGATACTTCTATGAACACGGGCCTGCAACACATCCAAATAGTTTTACACTGAGTAAGCAATATGATGAAAATGAGTGTGAATATGACGATAGTATTGAAGACGAGGATGGTCGTGATAAATATGATGATGAATTAGGGCAATATTTTTGATACAATGAATTGAAGACCATTTTTTGCTTTTCAGATCAGTTGGCTGAAATAAAGAAGGTCACATTTTCAAGAATCATATGCGATAACAGTGACGCTATAGAATTGGTGTCCCAGTCCCCGAGAGCATTTCTAAGAGCTGATCTACCGGGGTGAGTCAGTCGACCAAATGTCTTGAATTACCATTTTTTTTTAATTATTATGCTGGCAAGTACGAGTGTTGACTCGGACTACAAGGGTTTGAACCTCTGATAACCACCAATACATATTTTGTAAAAAAATTCAGTTGAATGTAAAATTAAAACAGCCTATTTTTCTAATTCTGTAAAACTTATTAATCTTTTATAGACTTCATTAATTGCTTTTTTATGTTTTAAAATTGACTTCTTTCATTTTCAGGAACGAGCCAGTGCCTTGCGACAGTCCTATAATTCCATCGATGGATTTAAGCAAATTTAAAGAAATTTAACTACCATCTGAATAAGGTAAAAACAATCATTCGCTTATAAAAGACGTCATGTTGCAGCTACTTTGACAATCCTCATTATTATTATAAAAGTATTTTAAAACCACATTTACGTTAAAATTAACGAAAAATAGTAACCAACTCTCTCCATTACTAAAGGTTTGTTAATTGCATAATTTTTGAAGGCTTTAGTAAAATAAAATCCAGCAATAATAACCTGTTTTTTCTTTACCATCTTTGGTGTACTTTGTGTCTCACTAATTATTTTCCTGTAAAATTTATATCATGAAACATCAATTAATTATTTAATGATTAAATAATTACAATAAAATGGTTTTGTTAGAAAAGTACAATCTTAGTCATGTTTTATTACATCTGTATAGTCAGTGTCTTTTCTAACAAAGCTAGATGTTGTAAATATTGAATATTTGATTACATAAATCGTGATATATAACATCTTGATTATTAATTAATGTCAATTGATATATAATTCTGTACATGTGTTTGTTTTTATTTTTTGATTTCTCCCTTTTAGGATCACACTGCAGCCCGAACAGTGGGATCCTAAAAATATTAAAATCGTGTATAGAGTTATATTCTAAGTTGATTATACATATGTACATATATAGTAATTTAAGGATATAAATGTTACAGTACTTTTCTCTTTCATCTTCTCTTCTTTCCTTATCTTTATCTAATGTCTAACTTGTATCTTCATTTTACTTTTAATATCTACGTTTTTCGCTTTTACTGTATTTTATTGCTGGATTGTATTTTGTTACGGACAGTAAAAGTACCTGATTTAATGATTTTTTCGTTTATAAAAAATCTGCAAGTCGGGGGTTAAACGTCGGATAAGTAGTGGAGGATTTGGATAGAATTAAAACAAACACTGACAGGTTTTTTACATATGGTACAAATTAAAAAATATCTTTAGTTTCCGAAATAATGTAAATAGTCCATTGCTTCAAATACACAGGGGTGAATGTTTCATTATTCCCACATCCATTAAACATTTTGCGCGTTTTTTAAGACCAGATTTATGATATACCTATATTATATACATTCTGCACTTGCTTTAACTGAAAATTCGTATGTTATATTTATTACAACACTAAGAATTTTGGAATTTTGTACAAAAAACTAATAAAAATACAAATTATAATATATTAATTACATTAAATATTAATTCGTAAATTAATTTTTATCTCAACAATAAAAATGCTGATTTTAATTTAACAAGATCGATTCAAAAATGTATACAAATTTTGAACACATTAATGTTTATGAAATAAACAACAAGAGGGATGGTCTCATTTTGTAATTAAGAAATATTGAAGACCCAGTCTTTTTATAATCTTTTTTATATCGCATGATAATTTTTTCAACAAGACAGGACGGTTAGCGCTGTGTTGTTCAATTTTTTATATATAATTGTTACATAAGCTTTGTAAAATAAATTGTAAAATGTTATATTCAGGCTTTTAATACTTGATAATATTATCACTTAATTAATGAAATGCATAGAATAATTGAAACGATCATAAAATGTATATAAATGTAATTGAAAATAATAAAATTGATGTAACTTTTAAATTGAATTTAAATTTAACTATGTTATAAATTAGTGTGTAATTATAAATTAGAATGTAATTTTAAATAAGTGAATTTGTGGTACAAGGTTACTCTTCGTTTTTAATTCAGTATTTCTAACGAGGCTTTAAACTACTGTCAAGTTATTTTTTAAGCTTTCAATTGTAATAATTCAATTGTGGAATCATTAATTTGATTGAAATATGTATGAAATATATTAGTTACAATTTTAATGATATATTAATTACTGTAAGACGCATGATAACAGTTTAAGTAAAATTAAAATTAAGTGAAAAATTGTGTGAATTTTAATAAAAATTATAATGAAATTGATAATGTAATTTATTTACTATCCGATACGGTGTGTTGGCAATTTTGGCTTCGTGGTTCGTAACAACCCTTCAAGTCCGGCGGCCGCTGTTGCCGGGAGTGCGGGGGTTTTGGATCAAACAGTACTTGAAGCAAAATGTCGTGAAGAAGAGAGCATATAGAGCATCTACTGTAACATAGTTAAGGCCTGTTTCCTTGTAAATTTGCGCGTGTAATCCATGTGCATTGTGCACGCATTACAAGAACTCATTTATAAAACGATAGTATAATAATTGTGGTGCAGCCGAAAACGGCCCTTAACACTATACTTACACCGGATGTGAAAGGAAAAGTTGTAAATTTCCAAGGCTACATTTATTTAGTTATGCCACGTGCCAGAGCCGCCAACCCCATGTGAAGCGGTTTTCCACAATCCTCCCCGATGTTTACTCTCTTGTAAGTTTCCACCGAGGCCGGTAGGATAAACATTGTTAAGTTACACGGGTTTGTACTGGGGAAAATTTTTCTTACACAACAATTTCCCGAGTCCCACGCACTGGTCTAATTTATCTTTGGCAATTTGACCGCAGTTAAAAATGGTCTGCAACTTTAATTTTTAAATGATTTTTTTAATATTGACAATTATGAATATATGATAAATAATTATTAAAGTAAAGCATGCCAAGTTTTTAATAGTATCCTTATAACCTTAGGCCCGGATCATCCTAGATACTCTAATCCCTTTGGAACAAATTATTATATCACATATCTCGAACCTATTAAAATAGCCTTAATCTGTTTTTCTCAAATAAACTTTACAAAAAACGAACAGTTAAGAAATGGCTTTTATCAGTAAAAGTTAATTTTAAAATGTAACACAATATTTTAAAGTCTTTACACCACGATTACCAATGTTTGCTAGCGCCATCTAGTTTGGATTTCCTACTCTAAATACTATTGCTTTCGATTATGGTTATTGTATTCCACACTTGTACTCTTCTAACAAAGTTTTATTAACTGTACCATACTTTGAAAAATAAAATACGGTCTAATGGTGAATGATGAAATGGTGCTCATTGAGGCATTGAATATACATAGATGTGTTGTAAAAATGTAGCCCAAAGTATGTAGTAGCGAACAGTGTTATTAACCTTTGCTGTCAATTTAGAGGGGTAAATTTGGAGCTTTATTAAGTTATCTCTGCATACGTTATCTACCACGCCGTACTTATAGTACTGGTGGACGTACTAGATATATTTACGTTTGCTTAATATTTTTCTTGTAAGCTGTCTCGTAAAACTGTTTATTTTCCTATTCGGTGGTAATCAAACAGTGTGTCGGGACTGGCCGTAGACGGCGAGCAAACATCGGCAAAGTTCGATAGTCAGGGGGCGGTGGAGGGGGTCGGGCGCAAACACAGACACGTGAGGGCAAACATACAGCTCAATAACTACGTTTGTTGATCTATTAGAAAATGAGACTTCGTAACAATACTACTAAAGTAACTTACAACATACAAACGGAGCAACAACACTTTCTACGCATGGGCATAAAAGGAGGGGGGTAACTTAGGTTTATGCCCCGGCCTCCCTTAGCATAGGGTAAATAAATAGTTTTCGGACATCACAAAGTCATCTTAATTCGTACCTACCTATAATACATATATATGCGTGTTGATTATCAAATGTAAATAAAGGCTTCCACTGTTTGTAGGAATTTAGCAGTAAAATAGTTTAAAGAGCGCAAATAACATTATTTTATTCCGGAAACAAACCTATTCTGTGGGATTGTCTAAACAATAAAGGGCAATGTATCTAGTTCTTTATTATTGACTAGATGGCGCTATAACCATTTTATAACACGCAAGCATTTAATATATCAATTTAAAGGAATTTGTTTTTTTTGTCCTTCCTTATCCTCATCCATTCCTTATCCTATTTCTAGTTATTTCTTACTTCTTCCTTGTCATTTTTTATTTATTTATAATACATTTTTCATTAGTGCGTTAGTT
>DWQT01004531.1:0-11165 GCA_018244895.1 Myscelus amystis hages
GTTTCTGTGTATAGCTACATATTATCTATGAGGTGTTATTACCAGACGGAAGCTAAACGAAATGTAATGAAATATGTTCAACTATTTGGACGCAAATGTCACATACCAATACGATTATATTCGTGTTTACAATAATTATGTCGACAATGTTGCTTTCAAAAAGATACAGTTTGTATTTTTGTAAATTAATAGGTACAAGAAAAATTGCATTTGGAGAAGGAATAATTCGGCAATCTCTTTTGAAACTTGAAACATACATACATAATGTATGTTCGATAAATAAAAAGGAAAAGCGTGATTACATACATACAATGAACACCGATTTTGTAATTATCCATTGTGGAATATATTATCGCGATGAAATTACTGTAATAGAATTTATATACAATATATGCATGTATGTACATATATTACAACAGGTATTGTTTGATTTCGTACTAATCAAATGACATCCTATGAAACGTCCATACGCGCATCCGGTGCGGAATTACGCTCAGTGGTCACGATTGCTCGTTGATTAATGTTTTTGATGTATGATATTTGTAAATAAATTCCGTTCTCAAGAGCCTCACAGATCAAAAGATGAATGGTTACCAGTTGCTATAAACTGGAATGTTTACTTGCCTCTTTGGTTTGAAAATAATTGACCGTTTTGAACTGTATTCTTTAATGCAAACTAAATTCAAACGGTGAAACCAAATAATGTTCATGGCACAACAAATGCAAAATCTCAAGATCGGGATGTAGAGCGTGGGTGACTCTTATTTTTTTATTTTTAATGTACTGGTTTCGTTCATTTGTCGCTTGCTTACATGAGCCAGGATGTGCGGGGCAATCATTTTATACCACGCTGACTCATAGTAGCGAAGCTCATGATGCAAGTTCAATTTTAATAACTCAGCGCTCTGATTTCTCTGATTTCAATGTTAGAACATTGAAAATCTGACCGACTTTAATCGTTTGAAATACAAGATTCTTTATTTTATTGGTTTTCGCCTAAAAGAAGTAATACATTCGCAGTACATGCATGAATGCTTATGTTATATAAAGTAATATAATGATGTAATTAATTAATGTGGATAACAATTAGCGTCCGTTATTTACGATTGTGGAACATTATAAATAATATGAACTGTACCTAAGATAAAGTGTTATCACATTATTAATCTATTTCGAAGGGAATTTACCAGGAGGTCGTGAGTGCTATCGTGGCTAACAATCAAACTTGCAGGCCTTCAGGGTGATTTATACACTTATACACTTGTGACAAAATCCATAATCTACACATATGTATATGTGTCTTCAGAATCTTCCACTGCAATAGCGTGTTAGAGTACACGTCGAGCCACCCTGAATTACGGAGGACTTTGGTAAAAAAATAGTTGCAGCTATATTTTCTTTACTCATCATAAACACACATGTGGTCCATCGGTGGTAAACAGTCTCTACTTCCCATAGCGGCCTCGATCCAACCTCAGATAAAACTGGAATCCTATTTAAAATTAGTCACAGACATGTTATTGCTCTTGTGGTCACTGTTGTAACGCCACATAAGTACCCTTGATCTGTGTGTACCATTTGCTTTTGTATAACACAAACATACATACTTACAATTAAAAATTCACTCATTCTTTTCTAGTCTACTGTTAATCCCGGATGTCCTCTCACTATGAAAAAATGGTTTAAGAGAAGGGAAGGGAAGACAGGGGTAGAAGAGAAAATATTAAGTTTAACCTTACAGTACATTATAGAGACCTCTAAGACGTGTAGGTTTTTACTCGCGTTGTTTTTTTTGCCGTTATAGCAAACTATATTTCAATTTGAAAATGCACATACATTTGTGGTCGTAGGTCACGATTTTTATCTGTCAACAGTAACAGTGACAAGTCTGATATGAATGACATATGTATTATTATGCCCGTATATTATATAAGTATGTACGTTCAACTAATGGAGGCAGTGATCAAGATGTTATCAACGGAATGGCTGTTGTAGTGGCATTGTTTACGTGCACGCTGTATGACTAAAGTGTTCATTGCGTGCTCTTAACGCTTATGCCCGCCTGGTACATTGTCTGTTTGTTCATACTACGCTTTTGTTATTTTTAATGTTATCATTTTATACATTATTAACCGGGAACAAACTAAATCACGTAACATTTATTTGAAAGTATTATTTAGATTTTCATTTCCTATTCAATACCCAAAGGTCTTATTATTATTATTAGCATTAATATATTCATGAATTAATATTTTATATATCTAGTTCTACAGTTATATTCGTTATAATATTCATAATTACATACTACTGTTACGAAATACTATAAGCTTATTTCAATATTACATAATGTATATTTCGTCCTATTCCATTTTTTTAGTTTGTGTTTTTATGCTTCCGTATTATGATCAGTAATTTAATGGTTAACAAAAATTATTACGTCACAGGCATTGGAGAGTAATTTAAAAACGTCAGTAGCAATTATTACGCAACCCTGGTGGGCGTTATACTTTTGATATGTCGAAATCGAATGCATTGGATGACGGTGGCATTAACGCAGGACACGGCCATATGAGTAGGTAATGAGGTGGTAACCTGCACCAACCTCGTTGGTAATCATCGCTGCGGGCTTGCTATTGTGCAAAATCTTAGCATGGAAACATGCACTTATGTTTAATGTCGTTCTATACTGTCAGTCTCGAAATTTCCACGCCAACACACTTAGAGGTACGAACGTATGGTAGCAATGTGTTTAACTACCATTGCTTAAGTTATATGTATTTATTTTCACTGTGTTATTGAAATAATAAATTGTAACTTTTTAATTCATCGTAATAATCCACCTTCACAGACTCTATTGCCTATTGGAGGACAATAGTTACAACATCTGATATTTTGATATAAAGTACTGTGTCAGTAATTTTTTTTTCAATTGCTTAATTGATTAATTTTATCAGTCCATATAATCGTCTCTGCTGAATGCCAGTGAAACCTCGCCCGGTTCTGGGCGTTTTTAAATCCGGCGATTTTCCGTTATTTTCTTCAAATCGCCCGACCACTCGCTCGAAGCTAAACAATGGAGTTACAATGATTCAACCAACACTATTCAAAAGCACTACGTAGTATTTATAATCAATACAAATGACTGAACATTCATTTGAAAAACGAATGACTAACTGGTGAAAATCTTGTAATCATATACCCGATAAATCTCTACATATACGCTTGTAAGTACGAGTATCAACACAATATCTAGATATCTTTATGAAATGAAAAAAAATGTGTATGTATAGTTTAATTCGAGCAATATCTTATATTTATGAATTAGATATGATAATGATTTATGAATGAAAGATACATATTAAACACGAACGGAAGCATTTACTTCAATAAAAATACTTCAGTTAAACTAATTGTTTTTAAAGTTTCATTGTTACACAATTTTGGATAAGATAAGTAATACTGACATTCAGAGCTTGATAACAATATACAAAGTAGGTTACAGGTTATATTTTACACATGCGGATATACTTCTTTCTGTTTATCTGTTACATTATTGAGAAGCTATATTTATAGTTATGACTCTCCCTATGTCATGCGTAATCTCAAATATTATCATGCATTTTACTGTACATACTTATAGACAGTGTACTTATAAATATATATGCGATATTTAGCTGTTTTATCGTGAATTAATTTCTGAAGACAGGAGGCGAAATTATTAGCCAATATCGTGATCACATATTTCAAGATATTTATACAATAAAAACGCACTTGTGTCGATTACATGATTATTCCTGCTCCCTTCATGCTTCGTACTTTAGCGCGACTATTGTGTTCATGGCGTGCATTTTAGCCGTAGCAGATTCCATTTTATTTCAATGGTACTAATTAACATCCAAGTGGGAACTTATAATAACGAAGTATGTATTTGCACACTGTGCTACAAATTGGATAATTGGAGTCTTTTTGTTTCTCGTTATCGCACAGTCTGAAGTATCGCATGCATCGTGTATCGCACAAAAGTCGTATCTGCTTTTTTTGACGATACTGCCTTTTATTGTGATATTGTATCACATTTCGAACAAAGGAAAGCAAAACTGTTGTTCTGTTTTCAACCAATCGCTGTGACTTTCGATGTTTTCATTTGAATTGCAATTTACACTGTCCGTCCAATGAATAAGAACCTTAGCATATAATATGTTGCGATGTATAGTATGAACATTTGTCTACGTTTTGCAATAAAAATAGGAATTCTTTACGCTTCTAATTATTTTCGTTCTCGAGATTCTTTAAGTATTTTTTTTATTGTTTGTGCGCACTAAATTTAATTGAACCGTTATATAGAAGCGATTGTCTAATGTGCCCTTCTATACAACAGTAATATTTTTTTTTGTATCTGTTGCGTCCCAAGAATGGACTACAGCCGGAATGGAATTCGAACAACGCGCTAATTACAATTTTCTTAATTTTGATATCCGAATTAAACCTCGGCATCGATCTTAATCTACGGGACTGAATTTTTACGGAGCTATCGATTCGAGCTATCGAAAGTCAAACAATAATTGGGTACATTGCGATGCATGTAAGATAATATGTATTTTGACGGTAACTTTTAATTAACGACGCTTTGTATAACAGTAGCAATGTCTTTGGCGGGCAGATTAGAATCGACTAAATCTATTGTTCTTTCATGGGAACAAGGTAATAACAATGACGCGGTGAAGGCTTTTTTAATCATATTTACAGTCAGGTACATTATAATCGATGATTATTTTTTTCACGAAAAAAATTGCATATAACTAACCTTCTACTGTAAAACATGTTGTAATCATCAGGGGAACCCGAAAATGGCCTGGAGAATCGGAGTGGTCTCTGTAGCTTAAAGGCATGCACTGGTGTCCAGGTTTATATAGAGTTGAAAATCTAAGACAGATTCGTAACTGTTAAGGTGGTTTTTGGTAGGCAGGATTTATTGGCCATCACATTTTAATTTTTCAACCCAGAGCCCGACAAATGATTTCATTAACTCCGATTGGAGAGATTTCTCTATTAAAATACCACAGTACGCGATACAGAGCTGGGCATTTTTTATATAAAAGGACTATAAAAGGCTGTGAAACCAGCGGAATGAAAATTAAATTCCATTATGTAACCGAGACTATCGTCGTGTTTTGATTCCCTGCGAAAGAGCGTAATAAAAACACGTTGAGGTCCGCCCAGACGGATAAAAACAGATTTATCTGAGAAAGATGACTCAATAGAATACACCCTTTCATCTTTTAGATGGTGAATGAAGTTATCGTTATATGTAAACTGCTAGAGGTCGCTTAGGGTTAATCGGTGAAAAAACTAGTACTAGAAAAATGTGTGTTGTGACTGAAGTATAACATTTTAGGCACAATGACAATAACGATTCCGAGTAGTGAATTCAAAATATACTTAACGAGATACATTATCAAAAGCCATCTACTACCTGCCTACATAACGTTTATCGCCTTTTTAATAATTCAATTACTACGCCGTAAAATATTTTGTAATGGTTTGTTGTGATTTTGTTCTGTATAACTGTTTTACAAAGTTTACACATTTTTAACCGCTGACGACGACTAAATAGTTAAGCAAAATATTTGTGTAGGCATTTAAAAACTGTTTGTCGTTTTAACAATGTTGTACGGAACGCGAATCGTTATCTTCGTTATTATCAAGCACGCAGCTGTCGTACGAGAGCAAATAGTCAATAAGTTAATTAATATCATTAAACTAGTTTCATTGAACTTACTGTTTGACTTTAAAACTGCACTGTCGGCTACTGCTTGCACGAGTCCATTATGTGACCTACGCGACACCACGATTTCTCAACATTTAATGACACCGCGGAAAATGTCGGTTTATCCAACAGAAATTATGGTGACTGTATCATTTTTCAAGAGACGCGTATAAATAATTTATAAAAACTAAAATTTTAAATTTATGTTAGTTTCGATCTTAAAGCCGTTTAATTCACTTAAACCCGTCTTAATATTCTCAATTTCTTTTTTATTTAAATAATCACATACTGGAGTGACGTGTTCTATACAGTTTTTTTAGTTTTTAAAAAACGAAATACTGTGTAGATTTTCAAATATAGAAGCACGATCTATTTTTTGTGTCTGGTATAATGGTTTAATTTTATATTTATTAATTTTGTAATTTTAGTAATAAACTGATCAAAAATATTTTTTTTCATTTAATATTCTTACATGCAATTTTTTATGCACTACAATAACCCTTAATTATAACAGAAGGACTAAAAACATAATATAAACCCATTCACAAAGCTCGGGACATTTTTCTAACAATACTGGTTGATTGCGCATCCAATTAAACTCACACTTGCTTATTTTAAAAAATAAACTGTTCCTTTTTAAAGATCCTTTTTTAGAATTCTTTACCGGAAAATTGCAAACGTTTTCTCTACGATTTATAGTGTGCCTATAAAATGTATTATACTGTATCACATTTTATTGTTCATCTATAAACTAACATAGTTAGATAACAACATAATAATTACTTCAGTTTCTAATTTAAAAGGATTACAATGTATGTTTACCATTACCGTTTCTTCAAATGTAGTCCTAAATGTAAATAATACTTTGACTTCTAAACGGAACTTCGGACTTTTAAATGGAAATAACAATTTTGAATGATTTGAATTTGAAATATTTTGTCTTCTAGAAACTACGTTTAGAATTCTGAATGTTTAATAAGTATTTATATCACGCACTAATGAAATCCGTCTTGCAACAAATGCAAATTGGAATGTAATTTATTAACAGATGACAATAATAGCGGGAAATTGGAGCATGCTAAGCACACAACAGCGTCATATTTCTAAAATATGCTTACAAACGACACTTCTAGGATTGCAACAGCCATGCATGCTTCGCATTTTAACTTTTATAATATAGAGCAATAATAATGTTGCGAAATGTTTTTTCTAGAAAAACTCTTATTATTGCCTTTACCATTTCCTACCTATTTGTAACATATACCTTTGTCAAACTATATTTAAACAACAATGTGGTGGATAAGAAACACAAATTTGACACATTGGCTCTAGTTTTGTATTTTACCAAAATTTTGGCTTATTATTAAATATTAAATATTATTCTTCTCGTTCTGAAACCAAACCGAAGTCGAACAGTGGATCGAAATAAGAGTAGGTTGATGATGAAAACAGCAATATCAACATTCTTGTCAGTTTGGAGAATGGAACGTGGCTGATGCTAAAGTACAGTCGTATCTACATAAGTACCTGTGTGTTAATTGTGTCCAATTGCGCTGACTCCAAATTAGTTGTGTATATCGGGAGAGAAAGAATAATGTTTTCGTATAAAATGATATTCGATGTTTGTTATTCACCAAGCTATTGCTTGCAAATGTGGATACTTTAAAAATCAGCAACGAAAAATTGAATAACATTACGAAATGTAGGTATAGGTAAGTTCGCTGAATAATCTTGTCAAAGTTTCACGATTTTGACATTTACAAGGTATTAGAATGCATAACGAGTAATAATAAAATATGTGATAGTACGATAATCGTAGCAACATTTTTGAAAGTGAAAACAAGTTTTGATTGAAATCATATTATCTTGTGTATTTGCTACACATACGTACCTGTTACACTAATAAGTGTTTATTAAATGTCATTAACCGCTTATTGTAAAACTGAATGAAATCAGTTTTGGCGCTTATTACTATTACGAAATCTGTGCTAAGATTTTTTATTGTTTTGAAAAATAACGGTAACTTTAAAAACGTTAAAAATGTTAAGTTACATTTGAAAGCAATGATCGATTTCGAGTTTGGTGACAGTTGGAAATTCCATCCCCTAACGTCAGTTTCGTTTCAGGGCGAGCGGGTGGGCGCGCGCGCGCTGGCGCCGCCGGTGGCGGGCGCGCGGCGCGTACGCGCGCGGTTTTAAGCGGTCGCCGACGCCCGAGGAGCATGCCCGCAGTGCCGCCGCGCCGCGCCGCCACTCCGCGCGCATCATGCTCAACATGAAACTCAAGGAGCGCCTCGCGCTCGCCCTCAGCGCCTTCCTCGTGCTCTTCACGTTGATGCTCGTCGTCGACCTGCAGATGGACTACGGCATCTCCGGGCACAGGGTCCCGCTGCACGGTCGCGTCAAGATAGGTGACGACGCCGATAAAGGAAGATCCGCATATATTGAATTCAGAAAGAGATTCCTCCAGAAAAGGTGAGGGTGTTGTGATAAGTTAAGTTTTTTTTGTTATGTTTTCAAGTGAGTACTCTGTCCTTGGATTTTACATGGATAAAACATGGTATGTATTTTAATGTTTAATATGCATATTTATATACTTACTATAAATAATTTTAACGTATAGGCAAGATAATTCAATTTTAGGTGAATATATGCAACTAGATATTTATGTATATTAATTTAAAAAATAAATACAAGGACTATAACATGTATGTTGATTGTTAACATTAATACCTATATTTCGAAATACGACAAGGAGAGCCCAATAAATAAATTTCAAAAATTTAAACACAAATCGCCATCGCTTTATCAAAAATGCACAGAATGGACATGTGATAACGGTCAGCGTATGCTACTACAAATTGTGTTATTATTTCTTAAGTCATGTTAATGATTCTTAACGAGTTCCTTATATTCGTCGAATTGCAAGTGTTGTGATCGGAAAACAATAATTGCTTATTATTTAAACAATAATTTGGATTAGTTTCATAATATTGGAATATTTGGTCTTGGACATAAATGATATATTATAGAAAATGTTACCGTGATATATTTAATGTATTAGTGTGTATCGTGTTATCACAGTGTTATCACACATATTTACTCGTTTGACAGTGTCTCCGCAGATAAACGGGGACCTTGTTTTCTTATAGAATGAACGAAACACTGGTAAAAGTTGTTAACTTTATCTTACTTGTAAACGTCATGTTTTAATTCTAATCGCGTCTTTCATCAAATTAATGTATAAAATCGGTCGCCTTACATTGATAAAAGATAAGCGAAAAAATATTGAGGTAAAAACAAATGAAACAGAAAAATTTAAAGATAAAATAATTGTAGAACAAAATTACTTGTTACTTCATAATTATCATCCGTTAAATTGAACATTTAATGTATTATAATATGCTCATATTTGAAAGATTTGATTCATGGACAGGTCTTTTGGTGTAGTGGTTAGAGACGCAGATTGTTAAATTCGAGGACGTAGGTTCGATCCTCTCTCGGGACAAATTTTTGTGTGGTGAGCACATTTGTTATTTCTGTATCTAGCTATAGTAAAAATGTGCAAATAAAAGTATTACATAGTAAGTATATATGTATGTTTGTCCCTTGTCCAGTCATTATAGTTTGGAATCAGATGGTCGTTATGTCATAATTTTTATACTATTGAAATTGAATGTGATTTAATCACTTTTCAAATTGATTAACATTTAAAATATATTTAGTACGACTGTGTTAACAGTTTTTGAAATTCTATTCCCAATCAATATCCCATATATTGTACGAAATGATCTAGTAGATGACAGGCGCTATGTCGCTTTTGAATTCTTTGGACACGTGATGTTGAAAGTTAGTTACGCATTTGATAATTGATATTCGAAATTTGAACACTCGAAGAGAAATACTAGACGTACCAAAAGATTTATCGGACCAAATCATCTTTGTTTTGATTCATAATAAGAGGAATTTACTTGTTTGTCTTCACGCAAGGGTTACTTACCTACTTTCAATGATAAAACTTAATATTTAAAATGGTTTCGGAGAATTCTTTGAGTCAACTTTATTTTTGTTCTAGCGAACACAATATTCGAAAACTTTTTTCAATACTTCGATTAAACAAGATATTTTTGACTTCAATTGACGAACTAATAATAATAGTATTTAGGACAATTCCATGGCTGTCAGATTTTGTATTAGGCACATGAATGTGTATTATGGTAACCGGATAACCGCTATATATATTACGATACGATATTTAATTATATTGCCGTTTTTATTGTAATGCGTAACATATTGTGTGGGTGTAACCCAGGCACTGAACAAATCGGAATCGAACCTACGACATCCGGTTTAGCCGTCGGGGTCTCTACCGCTCGATCGTGAGGCCAGTTATAAAATTAATGCATATCATTATGTATACACAATGCACGACAGACCGGGATTACCCGCGCAGATTGAAAACAATTAAGGCTATGAGTCAAAGTGCGAATTAGCAGATTAAAATAGGGAAAGTTATAAAGAATTCTGACACGAGCACTTGTGAGTCAATTAAATCTGCAGTTGTCTTCCATATTCTTGGCTATTTCATCATAGCCATGCGATTTTCTGTCACATAACGATGTTCCAGCAATGTCATTATCTAATAACTACCGAGTTACAACGATTAAAGCGATTGACCCGAAACTGCTTATCTTATTTGCTATCGATTAGATTAGCAGCGATTACAGGAAACTTTTATTTCTCTAACGCATCACATTATACACCGCTGGTGTAAATTACAGCAAATATTTGTTATATTTTTAGTACTGGTTTTCCGCTTATATAAAATGATCAATCCCATACTTGTAATGATTAAACTATAAGAGTTAAGATTTATAACTGATTTCTTTATAAATAGTGTTTTGGTATTAATTTTATTGACGATAATATTTTTAAAAAATAATAATATTACAATAATATAAAATAAATTTTGTTTTTCCGCCAAACGCTTTAAATCTAGGAATCGCGCCTGGGTCCATTCCATTTGATCTATTTTTAATACAACAGTATTTACCTTGTTAATATTCAAAAGGGATTATATTTATAAATACTAAAAGGTACTTATAAAACGTGCATACCGGTTATATAGAAATGTTAAGTACATAATATATAGTATGAACTGAATAACTGAAATCGAAATAGGAAGTGTTTAGCTAACATTATCATTAATATTTGAGTAGTCCATTTATTTATTTGATAGCCTTTAGCGTAAACATCACCAGTCCTAGATGACCCACGTCCAAATTGGAAAGGTAAAAGTTACCAAGCGCCATGTTGCCAATGTCACAACAGAGCCGTTTATACATTTATTTTTACTAAGAAAAATCGTAGAAAACGCTATTAGAGGTATTTGAAAAAAT
>DWQT01004532.1:0-11165 GCA_018244895.1 Myscelus amystis hages
TATTTACTATGAACTTTGATGTCATTTTTGATAACTAGGAAACTAAATCGAAACTGGTACACCACTTTCTTGGCCGATCGTACATCGTTTAAAAACTACCGTTTTCATTAATTCGATTGAAATCGTTAATCGCTTTCATCGCTAAAATCTTTTCGGCAATTCCCTTGAAGTCTAGACTTATCTCGTGTTCGTCTGGTTACTAATTACCTACTCAGATAAAAGCTTTTAATTGGGAATTGTTGGCATCCCTACCTATCTATACCCACACACAAATAAAGGTTTTCCTTTATATGTGTTTTATACCCCGTTGTGGAAATCACGTGGTGGCTTAATAGCCATGATTAGTCATGCGCAAAGCGGTGGGTTTCGGATTCGACTCCTAGCAGATGATACATTTGAATAATGTTTTTATACATATATCCTTTTTGAGGTTGCTTTGTATATACTTACGAGTATCTTTGGGTGTGGCCATCCATTCAATACCTACACACTTCTCGGAAATAAACTACGATTCTGCTTATATTAAAATTCATTTAGCTCAATCGTTTCATTTGCCTGTATCAGCAATTAGTATATTTTAATAATTCAATATACAGAGTTTACACCATCGCTGCGCTATTTATAGATAACAGAGAACAATTTTGCCGATTTAAAAAATACTAAGTACAAATTAACGACATACATTACGTCGTCGACTTGTACAAGTAGCATTGTTATTGCTAATTCATGTTATTAATATCGGTTTTCCTGGCAAGATTGTTGCATGGCGGTCTAAAAACAAATAATTGCCGTCATTTAATTGAGCGTACTATTTATATAACTACTGTTTTATTAACAATCACGGCATTTAACATAAACCTTTTATCCTTCCAAAGTTGAACGCGTTTTTGCTCGTCTACTTACTAGTTATAGAAAATGTAAAACGTAAATTGCTTAGGATTTATACGACTTCTGTTAATATAATTATAGAGAACGGATACTTAATCATGTTATGAATTTTTTGTGCAACATAAGCCTCGCCCTATCTTGCAGTATCTTGCACTCTGATATTTATGATTTATAACCCCTTTATAACGCTTGCCGCTAATAATTGCTGAAATGATATTACACGTTTTAAAAGCGATTATTAGTGATTATTCCTAACATGGAAGAGTTGTACTGCCTCAGCGGTGACAGGTCAAAACGATTACGGCGAATTCTCTCAGCCCCTCTGGTGTATTAGTTCAATCGCCACAACGAACCGAATAACTCGAGGGTAACCTTGCAAAGGCCGAAGCCACAATTCATAATGTTACCGTTACGCGAGGGCGTGGGCGGCCGCGGACCACGTTGGTGTCGTGTGAAGCCGCACTACGGCCGTTGCGTCATCTAATGACAATGATTTCGCCGCCGTTCGCGCCGAACACACACAAATTAGTCACAGGTGTGATGTACGAAAGCGGAAAACTGTGTAATACTTTGAAATATACATACATTCTATTTCCGAAGGTCGAACTTGAATAGGAAATTGCTATAATTCTTTATTAAGTTTGAAGCACAAATTTCAGGGCGAACGTTGCCGTTGAAAGCTCTGGTCAATAGTACCTGTTTAGGTGTAGCACCTATTTTATAAATTCTGTTTTCTGCACTCAAAACAGAACTACACGCGATCATCTCAGTAAGCCTTTAAATTAAATTTAAGGAAGTACAGAAATTGAAAGGCTTTCAAAAGCATAAGGCAAGATGGACGCGCTATATGCTACGAGATGATTATAGTTAAAGTCGTCTGATTAAATATTATCCTAATCAAATGCAAATAGAAGTTCGGTATTTCAATTATTTAAGTAGGTAATTTATCTACAGGGCGTGCCATTCCGAGTCCCTCGTGGGCTGCGCCACCGTCTCTTAGTAGTTACAACCGCGATGCCACGATAACAATAACAATAAATTAATCAGCTAATTACATTAGGTTCTATTAACTAAACGATAAATAGAGCTATGAGCAATGCCTGGAAAGATAGACTTTAACCAATTAATCAACAGTACTTTTCATTATTGCTATTGCTGTTAATTAATGCGAGAAATACTTCATTTGTATGTTCTGTTCGATTGTTATTGAGTTTTTCATTGGTCCGTTTGTTTATCTTCATATTCCATATGTGTTATAGTTACGCGGCGAATACTAATTTTTACTACAAAAAATAAATTCATAAATGTCTATAGAACCCTCTGTCGTGATTATCTGATTTTTAATGAGGATTAAAACAATTTCGAAGTGATCACATTGTATCATACAAAAGGCATCCTAATAGATTCTTAGGTACAAGATATGGTTAACATTGAGAGAGACAGAGAATGAGAGAGAGGAAATAGGACTTTGTGGTAATCACACTCGTAGCAGTAGTCGATCGAATGTAGGTAGGTACAGTACCTACGTCCAAAAAGTACTCACGTCGGTGATGGCCTCCCCGCAGCCGTGGCAGCGCGGACTGTGGTACTTGGTGTAGCAGGGTACGCAGCAGACGCCGCCCTCGTGCTGGTGGAACTTGGCGCCGTCGATCGGCTTGCGGCACGTGTTGCACGTGAAGTGCTCCGGGTGCCACTTCTTGTCCAGCGCGGTCAGGATCTGGCGGCACATTTACAAAAGGCTCATCACCGTCTTAAGGTAGAAACATCTTGCATATGACACTATGTAAATTTCGTTGATCCGCAAATTCCCGCTATCGCGATAAATCTGGTCCTATAGAGTAGCACTGTTACTCACTCAGAATATTCGTCATCAATATTAAATTAAACTTCATAGCCCGGTCTTTACAATGTTTTCTCTCTGTATGAAACAAATCAAGTATATCCATTAAACGGCCGGGCGGCCCCATAAGCGCAACGACATCCAAATAAGGCATCAATTTGTCATCGACGCTTCCTGTCTTACGCAATGCGGGCTTATCGCTTATTTTCTGTATTAGATTGACTTTGCAAACGGACTCTGTATTAAGATATTAAATTACATGCTTTGATTTTAATTCCTGTCTCACTTCAACAACCACAGCTACTTGTTATTACTCGTACACATGCTAATTTGCATTTGTTGCAATTTTAAACTTCTCCGAACATTTTTTTCTATTCTTATGCCGAGGACAACGAATTATCCACAATTTTATTATGAATCTCGCTCTAGGATTTGCAAGAGAACATTGCACGATTAAATTAAATCGAACAGCTAGAGAATCTGAAAATACAACGGATTCTAAAAGTGCACCGAGATTATTTTTCAAATGATTCACTTTCTAAATGCGTGCTCCTCTTCGATATCGCAATGTCCACGGCGAATTATATTTGTTGTGATTCAGGGCTACACATCGCTCACTCGATTCATACGTTATCACGTGCTATCTGGAGAAACGTCCAGAACTTTCGCGGCCTCACAGTTGCTTATAACATCGCCGCTAATAAGTCGAGGCATTAAATCATTTAAATTAACTGCAATGTTTGCGACAAATGATATGTTTATAAACTGTTGTCCTTAATATTTGTATTCGTCTAGACGTTTAAGATCGTTCTCTAAGTGCATACGTTTCCATATGTGTTATAACCTATGTATCGATCTTATTCCTGTATATATTTTCGCTTACTCTCAAAATTTCACCCCAAAATGTGAGGTTATGTAATTATTTTTAAGAACACAGATATTATGTCTCTATTATATGTGTATTTAGGCGACATGAAAGATGTGTTAAAAATGATATTTTCATAAAATTGCACTAAAATGCTGTATACTTTTGTGGTCTTTCATGTAAACAATTAAGCATCTACTATGCACGCATGCTACAACGTGCTTCTTGCAACGGGACTAAATTACAGCCTAAAGTGATGCTAGCCTACACAATATTTAAAACAGATGTTCTAACACTATAATATTATTAGCTATTCGTAATTTCGTAACTTTATCAAACATATATTATGCTCAAAAGCAGCCGTCCGAAGCAAATTCACACTCGGTGTCAAACTTAGGAAAATGTGAATTTTGTATCATTCACTTGTTTATCGTTTTGTATAGGTATTAAATTTGGTGATTGCATGTTTTAAAACAAGCGTAAAATAAATGTTTTTTTTTTAATCGGCTATTATCTAAAAATCATTAAAAATAAATATTTTTTCACAGCTTTAACTCGTACGTAATTGAAAAAAATCAGGAAAAAAAAACTTTGAAACTTGTTTGAGATAAACAGTTGAAATTTTCACTGAATTATTTTCATTTGGGCCCAAATCGATCCCCGAAGTAACGGCAGAAAACTCGGTGGGGGCAGATTCGACCTCCTTATCCCGCGATGCCCTGTACAATAATAATTACATCCTTTAGCGGTATAACATTTTAAAGTAACAAAATAACATTTAATTATTTTGCTATTCTTCCTTATATACGGCTATCCAAATAGGTTCATCACGTTATTGTTTTTATTGACGCTCAAGGTGTGAGAGCAACTGTGTGGCTCTCTGTATCGGAGATTAATGATATTGACTCGATAAGGGGTCACTTATCAATCGATGACGCCAGTACATTCGCTTATCGCTATGTACATACTTCGGCTGTGGAACGATAATTTGCGATAATGTTGTTTGATCATACATTTGATGTTATGTTTTTGTTAACGGATTGAGTTATATTTAATGGTGCGGATTTGGAAACTCATAAGCGATATCTATAGCTGCATTAGGCAATCTACGTAGGTATATAATATGTATTTTGGATGTAGGAAACATTGAAATAGAATTGAGTTACATGTACCTATAATGTCCGCGATGATTATTACCATTGATAGATTTTAAAACTGTGGTGATGTTTTAAGGCCGGTATTGTGTAAGGATAAGATATTTCACGTTTTCCCTTTAGTGTCCTGTATGTTTATGTACAATTGATCGTAAGCTTCCAGTTTTTATATGAATCATATACTCACTCTTCCTTGAATGACGTTATTGCAGCTGTAGCAAACAACGGGTCCCCCGTCCTTGGTAGACTGGAACAAAAGAACAAAGTCCATCCTTATTATTGATTAAAATAATTTGATCCTGTTGACATACGTAAGTATTGAGGTAGAACCTATCGCACTTTAAACTACTGTAACACCGTGTTTATTATGTACTCTACTGTTGTAGCGAACGATAAATTTGAATTTGAATTTGGAATTCAATTTCAAATTGAGAACTTTGTTCTCCGCCGCGTACCTACATTCCTTTCGCAAATCTGATTGTTATCCTCTCTCAAGGTTGCGTATGAACCGCATGCACTAGTTCTACATAGCTAATAATAACTGAACCATATTCTTCAGTCTGTGTCGAAGCATTCTAAAAACGAAGGGCCAATCATAATAAAAATAGGTATTTTAAAATAATTATCTTTAAAGGGTCATTTTAATTGGCAAATTTTCTGTGAATTCTCTGCTTAAAAAAACTCGTTCACTAATTTCCTTGTATACCTATCTACCTAATCATTCACACTGGTGCAGAAATAAAGATGATCTTTTGAGCCCTTAGTGTACTGCTAGCCTGTTTTCAAACTCACTACAAATAAAGAAATATAAATATTTGGCTCATGACACAAATGTTTGTGCTGGTTGAGAATCGATCGCAAGACCTTCTGCTCATTGGTCTGGTTCCTTATTACAGGACCAGTAGGACTTATTATATTGTTAATCAATTTCCATTCTGTATATAGAGAAAAATTTTAAGGGGTGACAATATACTGAAGCTGAAGGTGATACTGTATTTAAAGGTACAGAATTTAGAAGAATCAGTATATCCTAAAAGTAGTCAATCCCATTTTTCTTTGTTTATTCCGTCCGTACAGTGATATTTTACGAAGCACAGTTGCATCACGTAGGTATATTATTTCTCTGAAAGCTGACCAATGCCCGCTTAGATACCTAATATTTATTGCGTGACAATTCTGGAAATAAGTGTAGAACAATGATGCCATTTGTTGACATTCAGTTTCTAGATTTGCTTCTTCTGTGTAAATATTATAATGTATGTAAATTTTTCAATACGGTACCCGTTTCAATATGACCTATTTCAATTTGATTCGAAGGTAGAAAAGAATATGCATTCAGTAAGTTATTAACATCTTAAGCAAATTTCCAAATATATTACATATGGACATTATTACAGATGGAGGTAGTCCTGTGATTTTCAAAACGAGCCATTTTATAAATCGAGTAGGGGGCGTTGGGGGGGCAACTAATTAGGCAAAGACGGATGGCGAAATTTTTCTTCGTCATTCACAAAAGGTTGACTGGTAGGGAATAAAATTTGCTCATATCACATTATGTTATGCCGGTTTGTTAACAGCGAAAAATATACTAAACAAATAATATAAGATGCGATTTATTTTAATCATCACACACTTTTAATAAACTTCATTTATTTTTATGGCTATCATTAAAGGAAAACTTCCAGTCCACATAGTCTCCACCTGCACACATCTCCCATCATGCTCTACCGAGCATCCAACGTCCACGACTCGTGTTGTCATCGTACGCACTATTTTATTCACACCGGTTCATCCAGTTCCGTTGCTCCTAAGCGGAAAATATATTCCTGAGAAACTGCGTGCACTCTCTATATACGCATGTATGTATATCATTTAAACATTATTATTACTAATATAATGTACACAAGGAAAATGATCACATTTTAGTATTTAGTAACTATATTAACAACTAATGAGGTCACTTCCAAACCGGAATAAACGGCATTTTGCTCTAGTTTGTTTCTTTCTCTCAATTATGTTATTAAAGGTGACATGAATGTATCGCTTTTACATACATACATAACCATCACGCCAGGTCCCTCACGGGGTAGGCACAAAGCACCGAGTGCCAAATATCTCAGTCCTTACAACTTAATTAAATTCGTCTGCATTGTGAAGCTCTAGTAAAAGACGGCAAGTCTGTAAGCATAGCAATATTTGGCACTCGGTGCTCTCTGCTTACCCCATTGGAGACCTGGTACGATCGTTTAGTAGTAATAGGTAGAATGATTATTGTTAATGAGATTAAATATGTTAAATTTAATAAATACTCATTGCAATGATCGTGTATTGCTTTTATTTTTTATTATTACACGGCTCAACACAATGACTAAAATTGTAATTACAGTTTATAATTCTACGTAGCGTTAATCAGTTTCCCTTTTCCGCATGATTAGCCTTGACTTTGCCGAAATTATCCGTCCGATAGTGCAGGCCATGGGCCCAGTGTACTAGTATGACATCACCCCACACTCGGTAACCGTGAAGCTTCAATAATACTGTCTGAAACGATCTATCCATGTGTTGTTTATAAAAATAATAATAGCAATTGGAACTACACATGCGGATATCAGATTCTAAATTAGGCGATTAAATGCCAAAGGTTCGTTGGAACATAAAATGAGCATGTAAGCTTTTCGTTGCAAATAAAAAATTGTTATTAAATGTAGTATTAAATGCAGTTAAAAAGATGGCGTGCGCGAAGGAGTCCCACGCCCAGCCGTGGGACGCACATATGGCTGCAGCGGACCCTAGTGATCTGCAGGCAAAACGAATAGTTCCTGCCGGATGCGTCACAAGGTACAAAATTGCATAAACGGTTTCCATTGTTTCATACAATGTTATGTAAATTAAACTTAAATGGGTTTAAAATGCAATTACTTGTAAACTTTAGTACGTTCAAACCGCAAACTCAATTTCGATGTTCTGTTGTTTGTTTTTTTATAAGTTGTGTGTGCGTTTTGTTCCTTAACATCTGACGCGGAAGATGTAAACATTAGCCCATAGAGACACGGGGGATCACCGCCCGCAACAAAGTTCCGCAAATAAGTTAAAATTTAATTTAATTTAATTTAATGTAGTAATAAGTTAAAACATACACATATTCAGTATTGAAGAATTGGATTATATAAACTGACGGTACAAAAATTGGTGAAAATTCTCTGTCACTGTGTACCCTTACGAGAAATAGGCGTGGCAATGTGTACGTAGGTATGTAGATTTATATCATCGGTTGCCTCAATAACGATATACGAGTAGCTCATTAACAGGGTTGCGAAGCTCGTGATGGAGCGTGCGCCGACGTCACACAGCAGTCGCGGCGTGTTCGGTGGCCGATGTAACTGACAATGCGATGCTTAGAAATACAGGTTGTGTGTTGTCTATGCGGCAGACGAGAACAGATTCACAGGGCAGGAAGATTTTTTTTAAACACTATAAGGACAATTCTGCACAAGGCTGATTCCAAATTCGTTTATAACACTGATCGTTTTATGACATTTCAAAATAGAAGACCAATGTTTGTCGTGGGCATCAAACCAACGACCTTTGCTTTGGCAGCTTGTTAAGTTCTCTCGACTGAAATAAATGATGGTCCAGTTGTAATAATACTCTATTCAGACATAATGCATGTGAGCATATGAAATTTCATATCTACTAATTATATTTTTGGCGATTTGAATGTTGCTAAAAATGAATTTCGCCGCTGCCGCCTGTGACTTGCAATAGGTTCAGTTGCAATGTAGGGCAGGAGTCGCGCTACAAGGTCGAGGTGGGCCGACACAGCTGCATAATGTTGCGAGCTTAGGACGATCATGATAATAAAAACTACCGTATATTTAAATGATCTCTCTGTCTTTCTCCCTTTAAATCTCTACTCTTTTTTGTTTTAAATGTAGATGGAACAAACTAAGGCGTCTGCCCTGGATTTTGTAGGATTTGAACATGGATAGTTTTTTTTGCATACATCTCATGTACGTATTAGTGCGTGGAGATAAAACTTTATACCCCCTTGTTAGCACATTGGTCCATTAAATTAAATATATCATTCACTGTTTACGAAACTAAAAAACAGATTGCTTGTTCACTTTTGTCTTCCATAGCTAATGTCGTTTTTCTATCATTCCTAATTTACGAATAACTTAAAAGTATATTTAGTTACGGTTCAGTGTAGATTGTTCCAGTGTTCTTTGATTATTCTTTATTGAGTACCTACAAGTCAATTAGCTAACTGGCAAGTCGTGTCATGATTACTTGACTGTTCATACATAGCTCGATGCAACATTTGTGGAGCTAGCGTACGATCAATGAGCGACCGTTTAGCGACTCTCGTGTTTGTTTACGACCACTTCCTATGGTAATGTGTTTGTTGCCTCTTCGTTACGTTCAGTGCAGTGGAAAATAACTGGTGCAGTAGCCTACACTCTGGTAACCATCGTGAATACGAATTGCCTCATTTTTTCCTCATAGTCGACTTGATTTTGATCCTGTTTCTTTCAGAAGAACTGGGATGATAGATTGAATTTGAATTTTCATTTTGATACGAGCGTGATGGATTTTTTTTTGTACAATTGTACGAAATTACATTTGCATTGGTATCAGCTGTCTCGCTAACTCCAGTACAGATTCTATGTATTAAGGATTAGAATTGAATTCAAATTTGAATTAACAAGGAGTTTAAATTTTCCCGATATAAATAAATAAATATATTCTTACATTTCCATGTTTTGAAGTTTTTCATTGATTCAAGAACAATAAGGATTGTTCTGTACGCGCGTTGTTGATGTTTCAGTACCTACATATAGCTTTTTAACATCTATAATTCACTCGACAGTACGCGAAGTGTTATGCAAATCCCGAGCGGATCGTATTCAAACTTTGACCTTCCAGTCTCGAGCCCTGTGCTGCCCTAAAAACCGAAATAGTGCGCGCGTGGGCGCCATTGTTGTTCCTCTTCCGTTCCTCTCTGCAGATTTAACTGACGATATAAGGTAGACTCGAGTTAATAGACATATCATTAATTATCCCTTTAAAGACTATGTCAAATTCCTATTTTAAACGTTAATAAATATTAGTCTTTTCTATTACAACATATCTTCTTAAGGTGCCTTACCAGGTTGCAGAGGTTTTCGATCAACTTCTTATAGGCGTACAAGCATACAGGCATGCAAGTAGTCTTAGTGGATATTTCGATGTTCAAAGATTTCAATGCATCTTATTATTATTAGTGACAAGTTGTTTGCTTCAAACGCATAATAATATAATCCTTGGAAAGTCTTAATAAAATTACGCTTGCAATTCTACGATTTTCATAATCTCTTATCTGATAGTCATCTATGTAATTCACCAATGTAATCTCTTTTATAAATGCTTACGCCATTAAAAACAATACATTCGCTCGGGCGAGTGACGCGCTCTCGTCGGGCAGAAAGGCCGCGGGGGCGGCCGTGTGCTCGCTTTAACACTTTTAGACAGGATTCTGTGTAATATTTTTAGCGCCTACTTACCGAACATCAACTAACACCCCACTTGTATTAATAACGTTAATATTGTCCGACACCTGTCCAAAATCTATACGAGCATCACCAACAATAAGCTTTCCCGCGAACCGTGTGAATTTGTGAGATGTCTCCGTATTTATAATTGTAATCCAGCCGATGGCCGAACGTCGCGTGGAAATAGATTTTTTATGCGCGCCTACATATAATAGATTTATCGTTAACTCTTGTGGGCGATGCGTGTGAAGTTTAAAGTTTCACTTTATGTTTATTGCCACCGTGGACTTTTTTTAGACCACAAAATTTGACGCTCACTATATTTTAATGAATATCAGCTATTGTATTTAAACCCAGTTGGGCTATTGTATAATTTCTTTATCCATCTTATGTAAATATCGCATCTGTCGTATTTCAATATGCATCATTTCATCGTCAATTGGTGATTGTTTTTTGACTAAAATGGTTTCGTAATCAATTCAGTGTGTGTCATTCGCCGTTGAGGTCTTATTTAATACTTGTGTCGTCCAGAAGCCATTAAGGCGCTTGTTTATTATTGCGATAGGTTCCATTTGACGATGCGTTTTATGAGTTACTTTACACTTTGATGTAGGATTGAATGTAACTATACATTATGACGCGAGACAATGAATTTGCGACCCTCGTGTGAATGTCGTAGAATCTAATTTTAGTTCACTCGTGACACGCAGATAATTTTCGATGTTTGTTAGTCAGCCAACTGGATTTTCGCTTTAACTGTTTTGCCCTGAGCTTTAATTGAAACCGTAATATTTTATAACATAATTTTCATACCACACATAACACCAAACGAGAACATTTGCCTTTAGTAGTTATCTAGTGGCCGTGTATCAAATATATTAAAATAA